>SCLG01001353.1:0-12035 GCA_004367875.1 Oikopleura albicans
GTCGTTGGAAATGGCGCCACCTATTATACCATATATAAACTAAATAAACATAAATGCGCTATATATGCATATATATGGCATAATGCATATATAGTATATATGTTATAAATACTATAAATAGCATATAATGATGTTTCCAGTATACAGTATACTGAATTCATTATGATAGTGAGTATTATTTTGTCCTTTAAAATGTTAACCCCCAATCTCCCATATTAGTGAAATATTTTTGAATAATGTTGTTGTGGTATTAGGATAGCCAATTTGTTCCTTTCAATTGCTGTGTAGTTAAACCTTAAGTTGGTTTGGGAGTTATTTTTTTGATTACTTTTGAATTTGAGTGTCGATGAATTGCAGGTGATATCAAAATTTTTCATAAATAATAGAGATTTAGAAAAAAGGATTAAAATACGAATAAACAAAGCAAAATAAAGTAAGTAGTTGACCAAAATAACTTTAAGGGCGATACAACAGTAACCTCGACTAAACCTGATGTGCTTAATAAGGGTCAGTGTGCTTAATAACGATCGTTTTCAAAATCCGTTAACCGACCCTTAATAAGCACCCTGTGTTTTTATATTTGTTAATGAACTTTTAAAGTGGACTATAAAGTATACTCTATTCCGCTACACACACTGATAAATTCGAAATTACCATTTCGAGCAAAGGATGAAAATGATTTTCGCACAAGTATCAGATCTGGGTCGAACCAAAAAAAACTTTACCAGTTTGCAAGCAAGCAGTTTAGTGGCGAAGCTGGGCTCATGGGATATGAGTTTTTAGATGAGTTTGAACAATCTGATCACATCACTAAGAAAAATATCAAAAGAAAATTCGAAAAAGCGGCTGTGAGAAGAAAGCAACAACAGTATATCGAATTTGTTGTCAAAGACAAGGGTGTAAAATAACGGAAAATGAAAAAATTCGGGCTACGAGCTTTACATAAACCAGTTGTACTTTTATCTTTCATTTGTGACCCTATTTTCCATTATTTTTCGCCCACGGTTATCTTTCTTCATTTTTCAAAAAAAAAATCCTCCGACGTATTTTTTGTGTCTTTGTCGATATTTTTTACCTGGAACAAAAAACTAATACTAGTAGCATTTAAAAATTTCAATTTTTACTAACATAACGGCTCACCCTGTGTAAAATGTTTCGGACTTAAAAAATCCTATTTTCTATTATCTTTCATTGCCTACGAAATTTCAACCGTACGTCTAATCAATATATGTTTATCTTTTATTTTTGAGCGTATTTTCCGTTATCTTTCGTCATTTTAGCCATGGTTTGCGAAAGATAAAGGTACAACTAGTGTATAAAGATATGGGATCATTAAAAAAATTGAAAGATAACAGCGTATGGCTCTAATTTATCAAGTTGGCACTATAACTTACATCCCTGTAAAAGAGACACCTGTTGGGTTACATTTCAAAAATAAGACACATCCGTCATTTCAGTAGTAGTCATTCCAGTAGTTATAAATACTTTTGATGTAATGGTAGAAAGTAGTGTGTAACCAAAAATTTAGTAGCAAAACGTCGTCGATCCGACCGCCACGAAAAAAACTCTGTTATTGGGCCTATTTCAAATCCCGTGGAAGACTCTCTGATAGATTCAAGTAATAATTATTGTTTTACTCTTGTGGATATGAGAACTTGACATTTTTTGACAAACGGTCGTCATTTACGAGAACGTGACACATTTTTAAAACAAATGCATTTTTAGTACAGGGTGAGGTAATATAGATGCTAAGCCGTTTTTGGTTTGCGAGTGCGCTGAGCGAATATAAATTACCAAAAAACGGCTTAGCGTCTATATTACCTCACCCTGTAATAGATATTTCGGTGTATTACATATATGATTAAGTGAATTCGATTTCAATTGATGCCAATGAAAATAATGTCTGTCAGAAGTGCGATGAACTTTTGGACATCATTCGAATTCAAAAAACGGCCTTAAATTTGAACAAAATTAAGGGGGGGTTAGTGCAGACCAGTCGTTGCAGAATATTCAAATTATTTTCGAATGAAAAATGTAGACATTTATTTTGTATTTAACAGTCATTCGCATATTGGGTAGCTAGCTACCCATTTTCACTTTATTTCTAAATAAAAAGAGAACAGCTTGTGATAATAAAAAACGGACAACGGATTTGAAATCAAAAAAAATTACGTTTTTATATGAGAGAAAAATATTTTTTTTAGAAAATTAGTTTTACGTTTGGGTCCGTGGAGGACGAGGGCTAAGGTTGAAAGTCACCCCAGTAACAGAAGAACAGGGCTTCAAAATAGAATAATAATCAAAAAATCCGTTCATTGCATGGCGCGCTAAAGCAAATTGGGTAGCTAGCTACCCAAGATGCGCATGACTGTTATAGTAAAATCGATGCGCATGACTGTTAATTCAATTTTGTTTAAAACATTAGAAAAATACAGTGCAAAACTATGATTTTTTCGCGCGCGCTCGCGTTACTCCCGAGTAAGAAAGCAAATCAAAAACAGTCTTCCTCCTGGAAGATCTTTTTTATTATTATCAACTATTTTACTTTCCACCGCTTCAACAGATTTTGGTTGAATTTAAACAAAGTTTTCTCTGAAAAACCGTGGTGTCAAATGAATTTAAATTCTCTAACGAGTTAACCTACCCTAATCCCCTCAAGGTGAATTTGAGTCAAAAACAGAAGGATCTTATTGATGAAAACGTTAAAGTACAAAACTTTATGCATACCGTTGATACCAAATATTTGTGCACAAAATTACAAATGAAAGCAAATATTAGTATGCGGTCTGTGCAAAAAGTTCTGGAAATTATGAATTACCAGCACATTCCATCACTTACTTCACTTCATAGATGGACTGCAGCTGCTGAAACTATGGTTAAACTACAGTTAAAGGATTTTATTGAAAAGGGGGAATACTTTAGTCTAAAGTTAGATGGAGCCAGGTGTTCAAATAAAATTCGAAAAAAACTGAGTTCGATTCCCATCATGGACATTTTAATTTTTTTTTTTCATTTTATAAGTATTGATTATCAATCAAAAACGTAATTATCGTAATTATCATTTTACGGATTTTTTAAATGAAATCTCGTGCATCTACGGGTCTGATAACCTAACTGGCGAAGTTTGGTTGATTTAGAAAAAATGGTCATTTTCAGTTTGAAATACCCAATTTCGGGTACTGTTATCCGGAATTTATTGTAAATAAATTAAGAATGGTAGGGTCGATTTGTCTACAAAAGCTTTATTAAACGGGAAATCGCCATTAAAGTGCTGGATAAGAAGACAGGGGTGTCACTTTTATGAGATTGTTAGTAAAACATAACGGCGCACCCCGTGTATTAGCTCCAACTAATACACCGGGTGCGCCCTAATGTTTTACAGACCATCTCAAAAAAGTGACACTCCTGTCTACTTATCAAGCATTTTAACCCCGATGCGCCGATGCTACACACGGTGTCGATTTTACATATATGTCGCTCTCACGGTAAAACCACTTTCTGAAATGGCCGGTTTGGTTTGACCAAATAAATTATGTCGTCTCTAACTCTCTAAAACGAGAAATTTTAATATCGTTTATTTTATTTTGTAAATGGACTGTATTAGAGTGTGGTCATCTAACACATGTAGTATATTTATCAAATCTGTATATCTACAAACGATTTATGACAGTCGTATGTCTCTTGAAAATACAAAATATTGTATATTCCGAGCATGGGTTTGTATACGAAAAACAACCATTTTTTTTATTTGAGTTAAAGCTGCAACCGAAAAAGCGGCCGACATTTTCGGATCCGCCCTTGAAAATGAGAAAGCCGAAACGATCCTCGTTTCTTGTTTCCAAATACAGGGGGTAATCCAATTCCGAGTCGGTTTACGATTTTACAAAATTCGACTCACTGATTATTATAAAACTGTAAAAATAACAATAAACCAAAATAAAGAGTGGTAAAATATAATAATTTGTTTTTGGGGTTTTTCAGCATTTTCGTCTACGCATTGAGCAGTTATCTTGCGAAAAACGGTTATCTTGCGATTTTTCGAGGATCAAGTTTGCAAGATAACTGCGTACCTTGTGAACTTTATAACAGTCCTGACCAGGGATGTACATGCACATCTTAAATAAGGGACTGTAATTTAATGATAAAGTATGGTTGTAATCTAAAGCCCGAGAACTGAATTTTTTCGTCTCGGGAATTGAAGTTCAAATCTTTTTAGAGAAAAAAAACGACCCGGATATGGAGCTTTTTCGCATAAGCCACCCGGAATTAAAGTACCCCCTGTATAGAAATGTAACGCAGAAATTCTGGCCACAAAAATATTTGAAAATCTCCAGAATGACCTTGAAGATTCGTTTTTTCTATGTCTATCAAAAATCAAATCAATTGGAAGTGATCAGAGTCGCACTCAAATGAAAACGAATACAATCTTAATTAAAAAAATGGAAAAGGTGACTTTATTTTTGAACTAGCAAGATCTTATCGACTGAGGTCCGTTTTTGGCTTTCAAGGAACGGTCAACGTTTACATGTTGTTTACAAACTTAACGTAGTAGTTAACTTACTTAAATTTTGTTAACTTACTTGAATTTTGTTAACTTACTTGGATTTTGTTAATTTACTTGGTTTCAACTTACTTAGATAGGTGGTGTACCAATTTTTTGTAAATTTTACAATAAGATGCGTCGTAAAATAATTTATTGTTATTATCAGACACATTTCAATGACGTCAAAAGTGTACCTCACAGATATTTAAGATAATTGGGTGGATTAAAATAAATATAAATATTTAAGTATCTTGCCGAAAAGAATGTGTTGACAATCCCGCCAGTCTATACGACAAAATGTTTGTTACACTATATTGGTAACGCTTGTACATATGTTAAAGAATCTATTTCGAATCAGGGGAATGAATTATTGGGAACAATACAAAAAAAATTGGCTCCTGGTTCAAATCAAAGTTTACACCCTAAATTTGTTAGTTTCAAAAATGCTAAAAAAATTAATGGGTGTAATATTAAGGAGGGTACATAGGCGTTGTGTACAAACATAAGCGGAAATTAAAAAAGTGACGTAACAATTGACGAGAGATCTAAAAAAAGTGACGAATAATCGAATTAAAAAAATGCATTTACAAGCAGGGCTCGACAAAAGTTACTTTTCCTCAAACGTCCTTTCGAACTGCCGAGGAAAGTTGAGGAAAGTTTTATTTTTTGGACACATACGATAGTTGAGGAAAGTTGAGCTTTTTTTTAGTAGTAGTGGTCAATCTGAGCAGTTGAGGAAAGTTAAGGAAAGTTGAGCTTTTTTAAGGAAAGCTGAGGAAAGTTGAGCTTTTTTTCAAATCTAACCTCCGCAGTTGAGGAAAGTTGAGCTTTTTTTTAAAGCTGACCTCGTGAGCTGAGGAAAGTTAAGCTTTTCTCAAAAGGTAAACCCGAAAGCTGAGGAAAGTTGAGCTTTTTTTTATTCGATTTTTNCCGAGCCCTGTTTACAAGTGGGCATTGTAGATTAAGGACGGGTCAGTAGCGTTATTTATAAACGTCACTTTCTGGGAAACCGTCATAAAATACATTTCTCTAAATCCAATTCATTATTTCTTCTTTTATTCAACGTAAAAAAGAGCAAACTTTTACGTGTGCTTATTTTGGGGACCATAATTTTTTCCAAAGAACCCCCACCAAGCCGTGAACTTGACACACTTAATTTGTATAACTTTCGTAGTTTGCACACAATTATTATTTTTTTGTTAACTGCTCTTAATGACAAAACTAAATGATCTACAATGAGCTTTTTAAATTAAAATGTAATTAATTTATACATAATATTTGTTCAATTCTTAAAAGAAAAACTACAAAAATGAGCTACTCACAATGTTTGTGAACTTGAAATTTGATGCAACAACATATCAAAAAAAACTATATGTTATATCTTTGGCCTTAATATTTTCTTCATTAAAAAATTATTAAGAAAATTATAAAAAAATGTATTTTTTGGGCATTTTATCTTTTATTTCTCTGTTTGGCATTCGCGTATTTTTGCGCTTAGAAATTTGAAACTTCTAGAACGGGCCCGTAGGAGCCGTTATGTTTCCGCACATATAAATTTCCGATAAATCGCCTACGCTTTGCGCCGTTATGTTTCCGACGGCGCCTTTATAGGCAGGTGGCTCATTTCCCTCTAGGGGCCAAGGCCTTCGGGATTATTACGTTGAAAAAATTGGACGTAAAAACGGTTAAACAAATGTTAGTACAAATTGTGAACTAATGAAAAAATCCGACAAATATAACACGTAGAGGCATTTTTAAGATTCTGTTTCCGTTTGTACACAACTCCTATGTCCGCTCTTTTAGCAAATTAGAGGCATAAGAATAGGAAACTGTTTACCATAATGTCATTTTTTATAAAATGTTATGTACATGTTCAATTAATGTTTCGAACATCCGTGATCGAAGCTCAATCGTTTACAGTTTAATACGTCATCTGAGGGGTTATCGTACCAAGATTTGATTATCTTACCACTTTTTAGACCAAAACGTATCATGATTGCCAATTATTAAACTAAACGCCCTAACGAGTTATCTTACCAAAGTTCGGTTATCTTACCGCTTTTTTAACCGTTAATAAAGGTAAGATAAACTCTCACGTGGTGCATTTAACACTAAATCCGTGTTCGCCACCAACCTGCTAGCGCCTTTTGCCGTAGGGATACACATGTTACGATATGTGAAAAATGTTAAATCAATATTCCTCGCATGTCGGTACTCTGTACGTTAACGCGAAATCATACGGAACCGGTTACGGTTTAGTTAGAAAGGTCTCCTCTCCGCCACTTATGGTTTTTGTATTCGCTTGGTTTGTTGATGACGGCTATTTTCGCCAAAATTAATTTACGGTTAATCGGTAAATTACCGATTATGGACTTCTTATAATAAAGGTTGGCAAAATCTTAAAACAGTATCCAGATCTTGTGGTTATTACCGGTTGAGTTCCATGAAAATCGGCCGTGCGTTTCTAGTATTCCGTGTCCGCATACTTTAAGATGATATAAAGACCAATTTTCCCTTTTTATTTTGGACTACCGGTTGAGTTTCATAAAATTATTTACGTATAGGGTATTTATAAAGAGGGGAAAAGGAGTGGTACCCTAGTTCAAAATAAACAGGGGAAATTGGTCTTTATATCATCCTAAAATATGCCGACACGGAATACTAGAAATGCGCGGCCGATTTTCATGAAACTCAACCGGTAATAACCATAAGATCTGGATACCGTTTTAGCATTTTGCTACCCTTTATTATTAGAAGTCCCTAATCGGTAATTTTAATATTTTACGCGAAAAATATAGTTTTCGGTTTTCCAAATTTATTTGGAATAAATAGGACTTAATGGTAAATAGTTTAAAGGATATGAAGAAGAAAATGCGACCCAGATTGTCCTTCATCAAAATACCATAAAGTCGTTTTGCTCTTATGGCCTCAAGCCTGGTGCAAAAACTTGTGGCATTGAATCTTTATTGGAAGGTGTTGCTATAACAGAATTAGCCGCAGTTGCATACATATGGTACACTGTGACGAAACCATTTCGCAGGATTTTACTCCGTAAAAATTTGACGATCGAGGAATGGGACAAAATTTTAAACACCATAATTTTAAACAATTATTTATTAAGGGGACTACATAGGAATTGTGTACAAACAGATACGGAAATCTTTAAAATGCCTCTACTACACCACTTGCGCAATTATGTTGCCGATTTGTAATATTTCGTCATATTGTTGTAATATTTCGTCATTTTTTTGCGAAATTTCGTCATATATATTTTAGCAAACCCGCCTATACACTGCGCAGTTATGTTGCCGTTTTTTCTGCCTGCGCAGTTATGTTGCCGTTTTTTCTGCCTGCGCAGTTATGTTGCCGTTTTCATTGGGCTACTGAATTCTAGAAATGTCGATCCTTCGAAATTGCAACCAAATGTGAAATTAACAAAAATATTCAAACTTTTTTTGAAAAATTCTTAAGGTTCACATGTTTTTAATCTCCAATTTGTACATTATGGTAGCCTACAATATTCCAAAAAATCGTTTAACATAATTTGGTTGAAAATTGTGACTATAATCACAACGAATCACACACTTTTTGTCTCTAAAGTTTCAATTTTATAAGTCAACATTTTAACGACGTTTAATATTATTATTTTGTCATAATTTGACGCTAAAGGCGAAAATGACTCATTTTTCGAATTTAGAGTCTTGCGAACGCCTACGCAATGTATGGCGCAATTTCTTTAATAATTTTACTTTCCGCCTATGCCCTGCGCCGTTATGTTGCCGTTTTTTGAAAATACTTCGGCAACATAACTGCGCAAGTGGTGTATTTGTCGTGTTTTTCAATAGACCTACTAATTCTCGAAAAAATGACGATTTTTCATTTTTGATAAAACTCGACATTTGAGAAAGTGATTATACAATTTCAACCAGAAAATTGCAATGCAAGGGTTGTTTTTTTTAATTTGTATACTTTAGTAATCTGAGATACTTAAATTAATGATAATAATTGATTTATATCAAAAATAAACTCAACCACCTTTAAAAAATAGACAATTTTTAGACAACAAGTACCTTTTTTTGAAAAAAATGAGTGCCTTAAATTCTACTAGGTTTAGAGCTTTAATGATAACAAATTGATTTCACTTCGAAAAGAAACATTGAACCAATGCGCTCAAACGTATTGTTTTGGATTTTTGAATTTCTATTTTAAATGTTCGAAATCAAGCCCATGATACTCAAGTGGTTACCCCATTTTTTTTTGTTTTTTTTTTGCCGGTATTTTTTCACCTAGACTCAAATTCGAAAATCGGAAACGATACTATTGAGCGTTTTATAACGACGCTTCGTTTAGAACAAAAACGAATCCAATATCTTAAAAACTTTAATACTAGTAGCGTTTATAAATTAGCCGTTTTTGCTAAGTTCAACGCTCTGTGGGGGTCTATGAGAAAGATTATCGGTCAACAAACGCAAGCCAGGTATTAACTGGATGTCCAAGAAAATGTCAACAAAAATTCGTCAAAAATTAGAGGCGCTAGAGCACATTTTCCGACAAAACAAGTTTGTAAACAACGCCTATGTCCCCCTTAACATGTTAAATACACCACTTGTTAACGGAAGTTAACATCCCGTGTTAAAAAAAGTAAATTACGTTTATAATATTGTCCTCATAGGGATTACTTCATTTTAATGACTCAATGGAAAGTTTGAAATCGACTTTGAAGGGGGACAATTATGTCGAAACTCTATCTTGCGCTTCGAAAAATCCATTTTATTCGTTAGAAACTAGTGGTTTAAACGAGGTGTTGCGCCTAAAAGAACACCTTCTGGAAAACCAGGGCAATGATCAAGTTAAGGCGCGGTCAGCCGATTTTGAGGAAAGTTGAGCTTTTTTTATTCGA
Organism: Oikopleura albicans; assembly: GCA_004367875.1. Classification (NCBI taxonomy): domain Eukaryota; kingdom Metazoa; phylum Chordata; class Appendicularia; order Copelata; family Oikopleuridae; genus Oikopleura; species Oikopleura albicans. The sequence continues at coordinate 9,444 of SCLG01001353.1, forward strand.
TTTTTGCCGAGCCCTGTAATATGTAATGTTGTTCTTTGTGCGCTAAGTTTTTTTAATTGTGGCTTTATAATAGCCAGCCTTTATAGTAGCCATCCTATGTAGCTCCGGCGCATCCGAGTTAAACAAATCGACTGACCATTTCATAGAAGTGCTTTAAAGCCCTTTTTTCTTTTCATAAAAAAAGATTTTCCGAGGAGTACATGGAAATATTAAAACAAAGAACATTGACGGAACTTGCGCACGCTAATCAGTCAGATTTAGGTTGGCTGTACAAAAAACAGAAACCCACTATGAGGATAACATTTTTTAAACATAATTTTGAAGATTTTTCAACTGAAAACAGCGAAATTTGAAAACAGCGAAAACTGAAAACGGCGAAACATGAAAATAGCCAAAATAACAAGCGGTTTATTCTGTATGAAACATAACTACAGTCTCCCACTCAACAACCGGAAAACCAAATCAGGTGTTGACAAACATTTTTGTCATGGAACTTGAAATTTTTGGGGCTAAAATGGCCCAGAACGGTGTTCTTTCGTTCTATTGGCGTTCCCGTTTTGAAGTTCTCAAGTTCTGCGAAAAACAGAACTTTTACATCTATGTACTGAAGCGTTTAATAAACGTGTTTTTCATCAATAATTTCAAAATTATAATTGCAAACTCCAATTGAATTGAAAAAAATGTAAAAATCACGAATAAGGGCAAAATCGTTAACTTTCGAGAGCTTCAAATTTCGAGGAAATTTTTTTTTTGAAATCAAAACTCTCATTGTACAGCCTTACAGAATCGACTTTTGGCCAGTACAAATTTGAGCAAAAAAAAGGACAGTTTATTTTTCCAATTTAATTTAGAGGATTCTGACTTAGCTTAGCTCACAAAATCAGGCCATTTTTTACATATTGTTTGCCAATCATGTACACCAGATACCTACTTAACTTAACATCACGTAACTTAACAAAACGCACGTACAGTTGTTGAAGCCTAATCATAACACTTTCACATCCCAAAAACTGTTACGATTTGAATATTTTTTTTTCGATTAGGGGCATTTTTGGGCCCTTTTCTGACTCATTTAGATATCAACTGTTACGGTTGGAAAACTGTGTAATGATTTGAAGTGTTACTATTCGGCTTCAACAATTGTAACTTAACAGTCTGCTGCCTTAACTTTTCCGCCTACGCCCTACCTATGTTACTTACCATATGTAAGTTAACATTTTTTGTTTTAATCTTCCAGCACTTCCTCCTACGCACTACCTAACAAACTTAACAATCTTCATGTAACTTAACAAAAGGCACGTAGCGTATCACATTTTTAAAGTTATGTCGGTAGGTGGTGTATTTTACTTTCCGTTAAACTAAACCAACTAAGGCGGCAATTGGCTTCATTGTAACTTATCGAAAGTTACGCAAATACGTTTCAACGGAACACTGGACTTTGTTGAATCTCATGAAAACAAAAATGCTATTCTAAATAATGCGTACAAAAATGGTCACACTGTTCGATTAAAAGATAAATTACAACAAAGAATGTTCATTAATGCCGAAGCAGAAGAATCTGAACGCATTTTTGCGCAAAATATATATGAAGAAAGTCGGGTACCCTATATTTTTTGGAAGTTTCAAGTTCAAAACTTACTCCGATGGTAACTTTCAGAAAACACTATTTGGTACCCTGAGCAAGACTATCGCTTTCTAATTCGTTGCTTGCTGGTCATTTTCTGCCCAAAACTCCTGGGTCATTAAACAATTTAACATTTTGTGCTCGTGAATGGTGCCGTGCCGCAAATTGTGATTTTAGCATGAAAAAATACTTTTCTGCANCAAACGCCAAAACGACAAATTGAGTACGTTGAAAGACTTGAAAAATTGAAAAGTCTTGACGTTTGGTAAAATAGTTAGATAAAAAGATAAAATAAAATAAAAATTGATATTCAAAAGTTCAACGACTCCTTTGCATCACAGGATTTTTAATTTTAAACTACTAAAGTGTATTCATGTTCAAGATTTTGTGTCATAAATTCGCTTGATTTCCATTATGTATTTTTAACTGTGACGCGATAAGGCGCGCGAGCGAAAATCATCTATCATTTTAATACATTTTCACCGGATATAAATAAAAAAAATCCATAATTGCATCTTATCTCTGAAACTTTCAGTACGGGGTAAATTGATGCCGAAACGACCGATTTTGCTATTATTTTAACGATTAAACCTCGTTTTAAGCCGTTTTGCGGCATATAAAAGATAATAGATGAATACTGTGTTGCCATTTCTAACGACAACCCGATTTAACAATTATTTATTAATCATTAGTAAGCTTATGTACTAGGGTATGTTTGTGCAAAATATCAAGGTGGGACACCTCGTGGTTAAGGAGCAACAGCAATTAGAAAAAAAAACTTAATTTAGTGTGTCTGACAGACAAACTGTCCCGAAACAGTATTTGAGGCATGCAAATGTTAACCTGTTACAAAGACTCTAACTTCATAAAATTAAAAAAAAGTTACCGCAATTAATTTGTTTTATATACCTATTTCTAGATTTAAAAAAAAAATTTGGTGTTTTTATCCAATATTTTAAATGTCCGAA
>SCLG01001354.1:0-17419 GCA_004367875.1 Oikopleura albicans
AAATCGTAGCCGATCGATTTCATTATTTTTCTCGTCCCTTTGTTTCGTTACTTCTAGCAATTCATTTTCCAAGCTTGATATTGTTTTCTTCAAATCTTTAGTAACAGTTTTATTTACAAAATTCAAAAAAAAAATCCTCTACAAAATTAACTCTCAGGGGGACGGAGTTTCGGGAACCCGTAGGGGGAAATGCGTGTAAATAAACACGCACTTAAAAAATTCACAATAATTCGCAATAATTCAAAAAACTGGTAAAGCCAAGTTGTAGAGCTCGTTAAACTACGTCGATTTGACTATTCAGAAATTGATTTGGGCCACCAGGACCCAGTAGAGAGCTGTTTGAAATCTCCAACCTACGCAAACAATAACACCATCAATCGAATTTTCTCGAAAAGTTGAGGTGGGTCACCAATACCCGTTTTGCTCTAGGGGGCCTCCATATGCCTTAAATCGACGAAAAAACCCAGTTACGTGTCTATTTACACGCACTTCCCCCTGTGAGTTAAAATATGAAATTCGTTTCTATTTTTAGATTTTACAATTTGAATTATACGGCGAAAATTACTATTTAAACTAATTCCTGACAAGGCTTGACCGATATTGTTAATGTCGGTGAGTTGTGTGCTAATCCTCGAATTTAGAATTTTGATATCATCATCTTTTTGTACCGAGGTTTCTTCCAAAAATGTTAATTAGATATAAAAATTACCAAATTTTACAAATTCTAAAAATGGTTTACAAGTTTTGGTGTATTTGAGACCGATTTTGGTTGTATTTTGGACAAATTACCCCAGCATGATGGGTTCAATGCTCTAGGAACGGGCGGAAGGACTGTATTTGCTTTTACGAGATATCTTTAAAACTAATCGAGAAGACCACTGTTGGTCAAGGTCAAGCTATTTAACATTTAAGTCCTGAGAGTTTGGCGTTAGCTGTGGTCAAGGCATCAATCGTTGTTGTTAATTGAATTTTTTCATCTTGAGTTTCTTTGAGTTTTGAACCAAGTTGATCAATCTTTTCGACCTCATTATCCAGTTGTGCCTTGATTTGGCTGTTTTCATTTTTGCTTTGATCGAGATGTTCGGTCAGATTCGCCACTTTTGACTCATTTTGGCTCAATTTTCCCTCGAGTTCGACCAAGCTTGAATCACGCTCAATTATCTTTTGCTCAAGAATTTCAATTTTGCTTCGGCATTCGCTGATGATAATCAACTGTTGAGCATTTTGGGCTTCGTGTGATTTAATACAACCTAAAGTTATTTTTATTTTATGTAAACTCCTTACTCCAATTACGGACGCACCCATCAAGACCGTTTTATCCAATAATTTATGGCCATAAGATATGTTTGATCTTATTAGGAGCGTCTATTTTTGAAGAAAAAGTTTCCAAAATGTTCGAAAAACACCACTTCTGATTATAACGCATTTAACGATGTACAGTCTTTACTCCTTTTTGAGACGTTTTCGGTTCTCAAAAATAGCGTCCGAAAAAGGATCATTTTTTCCTATTAGAATGGTCCTATTTTGACCGAAAAAACGTCCCAAAAAGGAGCAATGGTCACAAAAAGGATCATTTATTCTTGTTAGAATGGCCTTATTTTGACCGAAAAAGCGTCCCAAAAAGGAACAATCGTCCCAAAAAGGAGTAAAGACTGTATTTTTTTGTTTTTTTTTTCTCCAAAAGAACCCGGTACCGTTTTTAATTACGTTATTATCCAAACCTTTTAACTCTATAATTTGACAATCCATTTTTGAATCACTGGATTCGAGATTGACTATGTAATTTTGTTTTTCTTCAAGTTCACGCGTCAATTGTGAAATTTCGGATTCCTTTTGGCCGATTATACCTTTCAATTGACTGATTTCGTTGATATTCGTCGAAATCGATTCCTTGAATTGCGAAGTCTCGTTTTGAAGCTCAGTAATAATAGCCTCTTTTCGGGTTACTTCACTAGAATAAACATAATTACAGGAGGTAGTCTAAATCCGGGACGCTATGCGATTTTGCGAATTGGACTTTTTTGAAAAGCTCACCAGAATTGGATGTCCTATAAATTATAGGCTATAATTGGAACATTGATAAGTTTTTTTTATGAAAATTAGGCAAAGAAACATACTTTTATCATATATTTTTAGTCAGGTATTTTAATTTACACTCTACAGGGGGTAGTCCAAAAAGAATTATTCTGGGTCGCTTTCTTTAAAAAAAGTCCAATTCTGGGACGCGTTTTTCCCAATTCTGGATCCATTTTTGGGTCGTAATTTACCCAAATTCTGGGTCGAAAGTCCGATTCTGGGTCGAATCGGGACTTTGAATGAAAATCGCAAACTGACCCATAGTTGGACTACCCCTATGCATTATTAAATCTGAGAATATTTTTGGAATTAAAAATTACTTGTGATACTTTTGATGTTCTTCCATGTGTGTTGAACGTTGCGTTTTAACCAACGTCATTTCTTCCAACAAAAGATTCAATTTTTCACTTTTTTCACAAAGTTCGAAATTCCGCTGAACCAATTCAGTTTCTCGACTCGTCAACATTTCTTTAAAATGCGTAACATCTTTATCTTTGCTTGAAATTTGGAGGTTCAAGTCAGAAATTGTCGTTGAGAGTTGATTGATTTCTTGAATTTTTTCGGTTAAAGTGACATTGATTTGAGTGATTTTATCTTCCGCATTTCTATTGGATGCTTAACAATATTAAACGTTTTTCAAACTGTGCCCTATTGAGATATTTCATGCCCTATTACTGGTGTGGGTAACGAGTTTGTCACCGACCTGAACGGGACTCGTCGTATACTGATTTATGGAACTCGTCAATATACGACGAGTCCAGTTCAGCTGGGTGACAAACTAGTTACCCACACCAGTATGATTAATTGTTAACTTATCACTTTAGCGTACGATAAAGATAATTAATAGAATAAGTCTATAATGTCAAGTAACGCCGGATTGATAGCTTTGGAGTAAAAATGCTCCTTAGCGCCGAAACGTGGCTCTTTTCTATTCTTTTTTAAAAACTTATTTAAAATTCTTTCTTTTAAACATTGATCATAGACATTTTCACAGAATTGTTATCTTGCTGAAAAAGTGTTAAGATGGGTAGAGCGTTTGGTTAGATAATTGGAAATCGCGATACGTTTTGGTTCAAAAAGTGTTAAGATAACCCAACTTTGTTAAGATAACTGGTTAGGCGGTGTATGTTAGAAATCCACATTTGTTAAACTAAATCCTGAGAGCTAAAGTGAGTTCATTTTCTTTTTCGACCAACTGCTTTTCAATATTCGTACTTCTGGTCTGGCTGTCCTCCAATTGAAATTGAAGTTCTTCAATTTCGTCGGATTTTTCTTGTACGTCGACTTTTTGACCGTCTATAATTGCATTCAGTTCAGAAATGTTTTTGATCAAATCGGCTTTTTCGACATTTGCTTGTATTAATGAGTCTTCAAGGGCTTTAAATTTACTTTCCAAGGCTTGGATTTCCGTCTGAGTGAGAGAAACAACTGCTCGAAGTCGCGCTATTTCGGAATCGCGCTGTTCTAGCAATTCTTCCAAACGACTATTTTTACGATTTGAAATTATTCAGGTACACTTCCCACTATAGTACAGACTAAGTTAACTCTCAGGGGGAAGGACTTTTTTATAACCCGGAGGGGCAAATTGTGTTCACGTATGCACACACTTAAAAATTCACAATAATTCGCAATAATTCTGGTAAAACTTCTTAAGCCAAGTTATAGAGCTCGTCAAACTACGTCGATCTGACTATTAAGAAATTGATTCGGGCCATCAAGGCCCCCTAGAGAGCTGTTTGAAATATCCAACCTACGCAAAAAATACCGCCAATGGAATTTTCTCGAAAAGTTGAGGGGGGGGGGTCAGCAATACCAATTCTGTCCTACGGGGCCTCCTTATGCGGCATAAGTTATGCCTTAATTCGACAAAAAACCAAGTCGTGTGCATATATGCACATACTTCCCCCTGCGAGTTAACTATCATATTGTACAATCCAATAGACAATTACAATTTTTATACAAAATCGAATTTCGATAATTCGTCACATTTCAAACCGTGGCTGTCATCTTGTATTACAGCACATGTAGTTGATGTTGTTTCTGCGGCCTGAGTTACTTGAACTTCCGATACATACACCTTTGAAGATTTCAATACGTTCATTTCTTCCGTTTTTTGACTTTTTAATTGGTACACAAATATTATAAACCTTTTTTTCTTATACAACCAGCGGTCCCTAGATGTGCGCTCTCTAGATGTGAATGTCTCTCTAAATGAGCGTTTTTTTAGGAAAATGTGTATATATCTTTACAAGGTGAGGTAATAGGTTCTAAGCCGTTTTTGGTTCGCGAGTGCGCTTGGCGAATATAAGTCACCAAAAAACGGCTTAGCATCTATATTACCTCACCCTGTAAATGTGTACCTTTGTAATACACCACCTGTCTACGGAACTTAACAAAACTTTTCGAAAAAAAAGGTGTTAAGTTCCGTCAATTTTGTTAAGTTCCACGGTCAGCGCGTAGGCGGAAATACTGGAAAACTTTTTAAAAACTGTTAAGTTCCGTCAATTTAGGCTTTTTTTGTCCAAAAATGACCAAACTGTTAAGTTCCGTCAATTTAGGCCTTTTTTTCTAGATTTTGTTTCAATTTAAGAACAAAATTTGATAATTTTCAACATGTTTGATATCAATATTCAAATTCTCGGGACTCAGTGAAGAATATTTTTGGTGCATTTTCAAGTAAGAAGAATCTTATAATAATTGATAATGAAAGGAAAAAATAAAGAAAAAGATAAAAAAAAACATTTAACAATTGAGAAAAAATAGAGATTTTAAAAATTGTGCATAAGTCGTCTCAGCGGCATAGTTTATGGATAACGTTCTAAAATCTGTATCCTAAAAAAACGTAAAAAGACATCGTTTTGTAGCATTATTTAAAAAAAAACATGAATTTGTCTAAGATCTTTTCGGAAATTCGATGCAAATTTCATCAAAACTTTTTTTTTCTTTTTCACTCTGAAAATTACCAACACCACCTTCCAAAGTATACCACGGTGTACCACTTATGTACGTAAATTAACAAAACAATTTGAAAAAAGGTGTTAAGTTCTGTGATTTTTGTTAAGTTCCGTGATTTTTGTTAAGTTCCGTGGTGTTAACTTCCGTAGACAGGCGGTGTATCCGGCGCGCAATGCCGCGGCGAGCAATGTCTCTTTAGATGTGCATGTTTCTCTACATGTGAACGTTTTTTTGGAAATTGTAAATGCACATCTAGAGAAATCCAGAAAATAATTTGTTTACCAATCTGACTATGATGGTTAATTGATTCAATTGACTTTCTTTTTCAGCTACCGAACCCCTCAATACGGAAATTTCGTGATTTCTTTGGGTAGTTGCTTCATCGAGTTGAGTAATTTGTGATATTTTCTCCGTTAAATCTTGCGATAACTGAAAATTCTGTGTTTCTTGTTTTCCAATTTCACCTTTTAGTGAAATTATGGTTTCTTCATTTGCTTTTGCTGTTTCACAAAGTCGCAAAATTTCGGCGTCTTTTTCGCGAATAGCAGTATCCAATTGGGTCACATGGGCCTCTTTTCCCGCCAGTTTACCAGAAAGTTCAGTGAGTTCATTTTCGCGGCTAGTAATCTCGATTTTCATAAGCTTCAATTGATCATGAGCTTCCTTACGTTCAGATTCTTGTAATTGAGCATTTTGGTTGGTCAGAAGAGCCTTCGGCGGGTTTTTACAGCTTAAAAATGAGGTACAGGGGGTAGCCCAATTCTGGGTCGCTACGCGATTTTTAGTCAAAATCCCGTTTCGACCCATAATTGGGGTTAAATGCGGCCCAAAAATGGACTCACAATACTCATTACTCAAACAATTAACTTTTATAAAACCCAATCTTTGACTTCTCCAAACTTTCGGATAGTTCAATATTTCTGTTATTTGCTTCCATGAGGGATACTTCGAGTGCTTTGAATTTCATTTCCATCGACTGAATTTGGGCCAAAGTGACACTTTTCAATTGCTCAATTTCGAAATTTTTCTCCGCTAAACGTTTTTCCAGTTGGCTGTCGATAACAACGGTTGATTCTTGGTGAGAACTAGCTGATGACTTTGTAACGTGAATTTCCTATCCGGTTTTCAAATTTAGAATTATCAAACTTTTTTTTCGAGGTACATTTTACATTTTACGAGGTAAAAAAAATGTAATTGCAAATTTGAGTTTCAAATCATCAAAATATATAAAGTTTCTGCGGCAGGTGTCGGCTTCTTTTTTTACGAACTCTACTTTAGTACTTAACTCTCAGGGGGAAGGAGTTTTTGGTAACCGGTAGGGGGAAATTGTGTTCACGTTTGCAGACACTTAAAAATTCACAATAATTCGCAATAATTTCAAAGAACCAGTAAAGCCAAATTGTAGAGTTCGTCAAACTACGTCGATCTGACTATTCAGAAATTGATTTGGACCACCAGGGCCCCCTAGAGAGCTGTTTGAAATCTCAAATCTACGCAAAAAAAAATACCGCGAATCGAATTTTCTCGAAAAGTTGAGGGGGTCAGCAATACTCGTTTTGCCCTACAGGGCCTCCATATGCCTTAAATCGACAAAAAAAAACAAGTTGTGTGTCTATATACACGCACTTCCCCCTGGGAGTTAAGAATGCTTAAAAAAAGTTATTTTTCTAGAAAAAAACATGAGAATATTTCAAATGGCCTTATAACCAAAAAATCAAATGACAAAGACGGTTACAACAGTAAAACCGGACCTTAGTGACGCAAACTTGCTCAACTGAAGACATTTTCACTTTTTTCAACTCGACTTCCATTTCACCCAAACTTCCATTTAATAGTTCCATTTCTTCCACCCGTTTAGCGTCCCTTTCTTCGAAAGAAATTATCGCCGCTTGTTTTTCTGCAACTTCTTTTGTTAGTTCTGTGATTGTCTCATTGCGGAGATTTAACTCAAGTGTTATAACTCGAGTTTCTTCCTTTGCTTTTTCCAGTTCGAGTCTTAATGTTTCAACTTCTTCAGAAATCTGCAGAGGTGCTTCGGCTTTGCATTTTTGAATTGTGTCTAAACATAAATGTACAGTCCTAGCTTCAAAAGTGTTACATTTTTGAGCCAAAAATTCTTACGATTTTGAATTGAAACAATAAAAAAAGTTGAAACAATAATATAGTGCGCAGTGCGCACCCTAAGTGATTCCTTCTCTGATTGGCCCGTCTCTTATCCGCCTCCTTCTCAACCAATCACTGCTTAGTTCAACATAATGAACTATCTACGGTGAAAAGTTCTTGCTACTAAATTTCTGAATGCCACCATTTCTCAAAAAAAAAATTATTAAAATTATTAATCAATCATAAAATTTTAATATCATTCTATTTACCTTCAGTGCATGTGGCAATTTCTTCTCTGAGCAAAACATTTGTTCGCATTAAATCTTCGGCCTCAACCCTCAATCGTAAAATTTCACTATTTTGACTCGTCACCGTCATTTTCTCAAGTGCCAATTCCGAGTTAAGTTCGTTCATTTTGCTTGATTTTGAATTGCTCTCGGCCAGTAAGGACTCCAATTGTTCAACTTGTAGTCGAAGTTTGCTGAGCTCGGCTTCCGACGCGGCACTTTCACAGGTTAAATTATATCTTTTTTTAGTTTTAAATTAAGTTAAACTTTTGGTTTTTAAAACGCATTGAACTCGCGGCTAAACAAAAAACTAATCTGCGGTGATAGCCTGAGATCCAAACCAAACTTACTAATTTTTGTCATGGTCCTTGACTCATGGACCACTAGAATTTTTCGTAATTTTTTTTGATATTTTCCGTGATGACGATCTGCTATAATTTTTGCCGGATAAATCCTCAGGTGCCCTGATTAACCCTCAGTGCGTGGGCGGGATAGACAAAAAATTTTTCGGGAAAAAGTGGCCTGATAAGCGCACGAGCGGGCAAAGTGGTCTGATAAATGATGTCCTGATAAGCCCTCAGGCGGTGTATACGAATCTTTGTAATTTTCGTTAAAATATCACACAAAAAATGCCAAAATAGACAAAGTCAACCCGTCACTTTTAATTCTAACAATTTCTGACGAATTTGTCTGAAATTGTTCCCGCTGTTCGAGTTCTAGTTTAGTTTGAGTCACATGTTGTATTCGGCGTTCGTATTCGGCACATCGCGTTTGAACCTCCGATTTGAGCGCAAAAATTGCCTTTTCATATTTTGCTTTTTCGGTAACGAGTTCGGTATTGCGTTTTTGAAGGGTATTCATGGAAGTTTCAAAAGTGCGCATTTTCTTCTCCCACTCGAGTACAACCCGTGTGCCCACTCGGGAACGATTTTGAAGATAACTGCGCAGAAAACTGTACGAATCTTGGCGGCTTGCCTTAAACATCATCAAAATTTCAATGCACAATTTGGCCAACTCGTACTCATGTTGCTCAGACCAATTTTTCAAGATCGCTTGTGCTCGGATTCGATGAGACTCATCATCTAAATTTTATATGTCACCGTGATTTTTCTAGAAATAGTTTTTCGAGCAAAAATTTTTTTCGAAAAAAATAAATCATAAAAAACAACGTTTTTCAGCTAAAAATTTTTTTCGAAAAACAAAATCATAAAAACAACGTTTTTCAGCTAAAAATTTACCAAAAATTATAACCACCAATTTTTTTTCGAACAAAGTGTTTTGGACATTCGACGTAAAATTAAAAAGTGGATTGTAGTGGTCTAATTCACTTTTGGCTAAAATTTACCCTATCACGTGATAAATTTGATTTAAGGCTTCTATAACTGGATTAGCTGACTACAATCCAAGACTTTTAATTTTACGTCGAATCATTCGTTTCGAATGGCCAAAACTTTTTGTTTCGAAAAAAAAAACACCTTATGGTTTATTTTTTGTTCTGTAGATGAAATCTAGAAATATGATTCAAAAAATGACATTTAAATATGTTCACTTATATACCTCGTAAACGTGATTGTTCAAGAAATCGTTGCCGTCCGTATCCCCACTGATGGGTGAAGCCGGGTTCAACATCAAAGTTAACAACACTGTTTGTTTTCTCATCCCATAAAATCACAATATGCGTTGCTTTGATTCGTACTTTTTTCAAGCTTTTCTTGTACGTTTTGTCGTCCCACTATTTAATTATAATAATAATAATTTATGTTTAATTGTTTAGATTTGTTTTTGGCAGAATATTTTTAACACAGGAATTTTCAAACAAGGCATTTATAAATACGGAAATTTTAAACACGGAAATTTTGTAACATCGCTTTTTTACAGGTAAATTTTATGTTAAAATAATTACGTTTAAAAAAAGTCAACAAGGCCGCCTGGGATTTTTACCCGGTTTTTAATTTGCTGTTACATACCGATAAAGATATTTTTAGGGGTAATTGACCATGGCGGATTCGATCGTTGCATTTAGAAGTCCTCAAATTTTACTGGTTTAAAAATAAACCGGAATAGCCGCTTAAATTTCATTTTGGACCTGTATTCAAGGGGTCTCATATTTAGGGACGGTTTGAAAAAAAAATCTAAAAAAGTCAAAAAAAAGCGTCCCTTAATTTTACTCTTTTTGCTAGAAGTGTCCCGTTATTTGAATTATGTCCCTTAGTTTGGTGTTCCTTGATATGAGGCCCCCTGTATACATTTTAGTGCTGAAAAATTGTGTTATTGTTTTCAGCCTTAAAAAATTTCCGTGTTAAAATCTGTGTCAAAAATGACTTCCGTTTTTGTTGACCAATTCAACAAAAAATATAAATTGAAAAATACATTAAATTGATTTACCCGAAAAGTGAAGGAGAAGTAGTCTTTTTTATTATCTTCTTTTTGAATATCCCAGTCTCCCATATTATGTTTGGAGAGAAGTCCAAATTCAAACATGACAGGTAGATCTTTTATTTCCCCTCCAGCAGACTAAAGTATATAAAATGTTAATCAGGACAAATGACGCGCCATTTAACTCCTTACGTCAACACGCGTAAACTTGATTCGATCACTTTTGCTCTTGGCGGGTGAAATGTATTTACTCTCCATTTTGTTCAAGTCGGAAATGGGCAACTCAAAGATGTTGGCACATTCGTGAAAGTTGCGACGGGGGTTAATTTGGGACATGACGCTCGCTGATTTCTACTCCAAAGATATTTTTGTGACTCAGTCGCCAGTAAAAGTAGTGAATTTTTCTCGGATTTTTTTTATTTTTTGGAAAATCTCTGTAAATTTATGCGATACATATTCCATAAAAAGTGGGCGTACATAGATAGTTCGGACCAGAGGTCGGCATTTTGATTTTTTTTTCTTGTCCAACCCGATTCCAATTTCGCGGGTAAAAATCGGGTAAAGTTACCCGTGATTACCCGTTTCGGGTAAAAGTCGGGTAACCAACCCGTTTGGCTTTAACTGATAAATTCTTACCCGAATTCCGTTACCCGACTTTTACCCGACTTTGTCAACCTGAAAATCGTTGTCCAACCCATGTCCAACCCGCGGGTAAAATTCGGGTTGGAATCCGAGTGCCGACCTCTGGTTCGGACTAAAGGGTCGAAAATACCGGAAAATTGTCATGAAAAAACAAAAAAAAACTTAACGAAATTTTATAAGGGCTACACGGAAAAATAATAACGGCTAACAGCAACGATTTGTATTTTGATTCTACACTTACATGCTCAAGTTTAGATTTATACCCCCCGTACTGGTATATAAAATATCTAGCCTTTTCTTGGCCCAGGAATTTTCCAGATCTTTGGCCTCTTCCAACATATGGGCATAATTTTCCACATCTTTAACAAGTATGTTGTGAAATTTTTTCAAGTGAGCCCAAAGGGGATCATCTGTATTATTTTTTTCATCATTGACAAAATTGTCCACTACATCTGGGGTTAACAAACTGACAACCCTCATGAGTATAAAATTGCGGTCAGCCTTTAATTATAATTTTTCAAACTAGGGGTAACTTTTTGTCACGTGCTCACTTAATGTGTAATTTGACTACCTACAAGGTAAGATGATAAAAAAATAGTAAAGTGCAAAAATGTTGAACCTTAACTCCCAGGGGTCACAGTGTGACGATCGTCACACAACGCCCTATTCGCCTCATATCTCTATGAAAACGGGCTCAAATCAAAAATCGCCGATAGAGGAGTCGAATGAAATTTCATGAAGAAAATTTTGAAAAAAAAACGGGGGTGATTTTTTTTTTGAAAACTCACACAATCTGAGNATAAAAAGTCTAGTGCTAATTTTAATTGGGCCCCTAATTGGTGTCATTTGATGAAAAGTCTAGTACACCACCTGCGCAGTTATCTTTCCACCAAATTTTTCAAAAAGCGGAAAGATAACTGCACCGACGGGGCTGAGCGGAAAGATAACTGCCGGAAAGATAACTGCGCAGGTGGTGTACTATTTTTAGTTGGACCTCTAGTTGGTGTCATTTTACAAAATTAAAAATTGGAGTTAAAAATTTTGTTCATGTTAAATTTTGTTTATATTATAAACCGTCAAAAAACCGACAAATACCGGTCAAAATCTTATCAGAATGTTAGAGGCGGATTAAAATTCTTACAAATGTCATTTTCAGTTCCAGTTTGGCAACCCTAACTGCATCCCGTAAGCTTTCAAGGTTTGGAAGTTCGGCTTTGCATTCGGCTAATTCTCTTTTTAGATCGTTTATATTTTTGCTTCCGTCAACTGACTGACTCCAATAAAAGCTCCTCAATGTCTTATTTGAATACAAACAGCGGTTAACCATTTACTTTATGCTTACCCTGAATAAAATTACTGGCACTTAATAATGACACCAAATAAAATTCGCATTTTTATGACCGAAAATTACGTGTCGCCCGTTAGGATTATAGCTAAATGGCCATAAATTTTAACAGTAATCGCAAACTCAAGTTCATTTTGCAAAACTGACTTTTTCCGCTGGAAAATAGTACCTTATTTTTATACCAAAATTTTCGCTCAAACTTATTGAAAACTTATTTTTCAAAGAACTCGGAAAAACGTCAACAGTGAGGGTCTCTAGATGCGCTCTCTAGATGTGCATGTCTCTAGATGTGCGTTTTTACGAAAATTTGTAAATACTTGTAAATACTAAGACGTGCACCTTTTTCCGACCGACTTTAGAGTCTCTAGATGTGCATGTCTGTCTAGATGTGCACGTTTTTTGGAAATCTAAAATGCACATCTAGAGACCCGGATTACAAGGGCTACTTTCACAAAAAACATTATTAAAAAAGTTTTTGTTTGAATAACTTTTTCTTTTTAAAACGTTTTCTCTTAAAAACCGCTGTGCCGTATTTTTGAAAATCCCAATATAAGTTTTCCAGTGGTAATTGTAACAAAAATGGCTAGTTTCAGAGATGCCATTGTTAAAAAGTAAGATTTTTTCATTTATGAAACAAAATAATTTGATAAAAAATTGTATTTTCATACAATTATTTTTCAAAATATATTTATTCAAAGACTTGATTTTTAATAACTTTACCAACCATTTTGAGGTTTCTATGTTTTGCGTTAAATTTCTCGGTATTAAAAAACCTTCAATCACGTTTCGCTAATCTACCCTTGTTTTCTTTTGCAACAGTTAGGTTGTAAAAAATGAATTGTGTAAATTAACTACTTATTGTTGCGTTAATGACCCGATAAATGAGCAACCTCTGCGAAAAAAAGCTAATTTCAGCGTTTACAGATTGAATCGCAGAACACTTTTCCAAATGACTTCTTAATCCGCAATCATTGAGGGGTTAGACTAGGTTCATGTCAAAAATCGATTATTTTTTTTGTCTGCTTGGGAAAATTAGAAATTGAAAAATAAAATTGGTGAGCCCTAACGATATTCTAAAGCCGTCTTGATCCCGTCGTCTCTAATTAAGGGTTCGAAATATTTAACTGAAAAGACATTTTTACAGGGGGTGCGCGAAGTTAGGGTATCGTTGGTGTTTTTCTAAACCCTTACTTGGCGCTTACCTACCCTTACTTGGCGTGCCCTTACTTAGCGCTCCCCATGTATCTTCAAAAAATCAGATTTGCCCGTTTCTACAAAGTACACCGCCGGTCTACGAACGTTAACACCCCTATAGGTAACAAAATACCCGTAAGTTAACAAAATTCATGAAAGTTAACAGTAAACTGGGGTCAACTTTTCAACTTTAAGTTGACACGCTGTCTACTAAAGTTAACAAAATTCTTAGAAGTTAACAAAATTGACGGAAGTTAACACCTCTTTTACCCCATCGTTCTATTAACTTTCGTAAACCCGGGTAAACTCGGGTCAGACCCGGTACCTTAAACTCGGTTCAGACCCGGTACGTTCAACTCGGGTCAGACGCGGTACCTTAAACTCGGGTCAGACCCGGTACGTTCAACTCGGGTCAGACCCGGTACATTAAACTCGGGTTAGACTCGGTACGTTAAACTCGGGTCAGACCCGGTACGGGAGTGCCGACCTCTTCTTAAAAACATTTCCAAACATTTTTATATTGAATTAGTCAGAGTGTCTTTTATTTATATTAGAGTTATTTTGTGTGTGTTTGCCTTGCTGAACATAACTTCTGGAAAATCATTCGTAAAAAAAGCGTAATTTCGAACCCTGATCTAATCTCTCTCTCTTCCATGTTCATGTCAGAAAATCAAACGGCCGATTTTTTTTTCTTCAATATTTTTTTTTTCTTCAGAGATCAGTCTCCAGCGCAAATTCGGTTGAAGCGATCAGGGGCATGGGTCCTCGCCAAATTAAACAAATCCAATAACACAAAAGCCAATAGTTGAAAAATAATTCTCTCAACTCATTTGCTGAGAATTTTGTGCCTTTTTTTGATCTTATTCGACAAAAATAAAAAATATATTTTGGATATATCCTTTGGCCGAAAGAGATTCTCCTATAAAAAAATTCAATGTCAATGATTTGTCATGGCAAACAAAGCAAGTAAAATTCTGACACAGCTGCCCCGTTCCGAGTTAAAAAAAAACAGGAAAAAAGAAAAACTACCAGAAATTGAACAAAAATTAATTGAATTGTGGTTTTTTAATTGTGTGGTCTCGACAAGTGATGAGAGGGAGTGAAAAACGGAAAAACGTCAATCATGCAGCATAAAAATCCAAATTAAAATTTAAAAAATATCTGATTTTTGAACTGGATACATATAAATATTGGAAGATACAGTCATGTGATGTAAAATAAATGAAGAGAGAGAGAATGAAAATTTTATGGAGCGTAAAAATGAATAATGAGCCGCTGACATAAAGTTTATTTTATGCTAAATAAATATAAATGTGCGAAATCGCCACCACCTGAAATGACCATAATATATTTTTTGGTTGGTGTCCCAGATCTTGGAAATTCCAGAGCAGTTTTGACAAAAATATAAACCGTACAAAATGAGACATTGACCTTTTTGGAGTAACTTATACTACACCCCCTGCGCTGTTATCTTGCAACTTTCGTATAAAAAAAAATCCGCCTGATAACGAAGCGAACGGGGACATCTGCATGATAACAGCGCATTGCTTAACTCCCAGGGGTCCATTGGTGCAAATTTGCACCAAACGCCTTAAATCGACCGAAAATGATTGTAAACCGGGCTTAATCGAAAATCGCTGAAACACGGGTCTCACCAAATTTTATGAGGAACAATATGAGACATACAATGAAACTAATTTTTTTGCTAAAAACTCGAGAATTCGAAATTTCTCGGACCCGTTCAAAAACGGCGATTTTCTATTTTTGCTCATTTCGTCCTGAAAACATAAAAATATTGGAAAACCCTGAAACAAGTGTCGACTCATTTTTTGAGAGCTTTTTTTTGGTATATTTTTTTTTTGAAAATACCCTTATGGGGGTACCCCATATGGGTACCTAAATTTTAAAAATTGCGCAGATTTAGCTCAAATTTTTTTAAATGACGTATTTTTAATAATTGAGTTCATTTTTGAAGTCAAATCAAACTATAGAAATCTCCAAAGGCTATCAGATAAGCCCTGTGAAAAAAATGTTGAATTTTGTAAGAGTGCTTAGAAATTGCCGAAATTTGGTATAAAGACATATTTTTGGCCATAGAGTTCATATTTGATGTCAAATCAAACTNATTTTTTTGCTAAAAATTCGAGAATTCGAAATTTCTCGGACGCGTTCAAAATCGGCGATTTTCTATTTTTGCTCATTTGGTCCTGAAAACATAAAAATATTGAAAAACCCTGAAACAAGTGTCGACTCATTTTTTGAGAGCTTTTTTTTGGTATGTTTTTTTTTGAAAATACCCTTATGGGGCTACCCCATATGGGTACCTAAATTTTCAAAATTGCTCAGATTTAGATCAAATTTTTTTAAATGACGTATTTTTAGTCATTGAGTTCATTTTTGAAGTAAAATCTAACTATAGAAATCTCCAAAGGCTATCAGATAAGCCCTGTGAAAAAAAAATGTTGGATTTTGTAAGAGTGCTTAGAAATTGCCGAAATTTGGTATAAAGACATATTTTTGGCCATAGAGTTCATATTTGCTGTCAAATCAAACTATGGTAGTTTCCAAAGCTTATCAGATAATCCCTGTGAAAAAATGTTGAATTTTGAAAGAGTGCTCAGAAATTTCCGAAATTTGGTTTACAGACATATATTTGGCCATAGAGTTCATTTTTGAAGTCAAATCAAACAACTGTAATCTCCAAAAGCTATCAGATAAGCCCTGTGAAAAAGTTTTGCATTTTGGGAGATTGCCAAAATTTAGGTATTTTTAGCCGAAGAACTCATTTTTCCCCAATTAGCCAAATTTTCCTGTATTTCACAATAATATAACGAACCACAAGCTTCGGCGAAATATTTCGTTGTCAGATAAATCGGGTTCTTCCTTATTGTCTCTGGCAAATTGCTTTAAATGAACAGTCGGTCTACGGCCTCGGCGCATGGCTTATTTCATCATAAAACCAAAAAAAAAAAATACGGATATACTCAGGAAATGGAGGCTTATCTGCTCACTATGACAAATTTGATATTGTAATAGAAGAAGTTGTGCTATAAACCTACTCATGACGAATGTTTTGTTGGTAATGAGGAATTCATAATCCGGTGACAAACGTGTCTAGACGAAGACATTGGACTCATACAATCAACTTTTAAATTTGTAGTTAACACTATTCCGTGCAAAATAGTTACTAAATATGACTATTATAATAGTTGATTTGAAATGAAAAATAAAGTTCATGTCTACTTACACGTATACCAATATTTAGCCATTTTCTAGGATTTTTCACAGGGGTTATCTGATAGCTTTTGGAGATTGAAATAGTTTGATTTGACTTCAAAAATGAACATTATGACAAAAAATACACAAGCAAATTAAATTTGAGCGTAATCTGACCACTTTTGAAAATATAGGTTTTTGATAATATACCCATATGGGGTATTTCCCATAAGGGTACTCACAAAAAAACGGTCAAAAAAAAGCTCTCAAAAAATGAGTCGACACCTGTTTCAACGATTTTTGATCGTCTTTCGTCGTATGTCTAAATTAGCTGCTGGAAAACTTGCCCTATTTACAGGGTTTTTTTACAAATCTTCCTATAGTCTTTTGGAGACGCCTGAGAACTTTTCTATGGTTCCCATCCAATTCGTCTTGGTCAATTACTCTAGAAACCGCATCGTTCTCTTGGATATAAACCTTAACATAGCCGCCAGGGCGTTTGGTGCAAATTTGCACCAACGGACCCCTAAGGATTATATGCCACTTGGGACCCTTGGGAGTTAAGATATCTAAACGATTTCTGGAAACCTAAATTTCCATGCCCTCATTGAGAATATGAATGACTTGTAAAAAAGTTATAAACCATACTATATTAAATCAATAGTGTTGTTAGTGGCATGGAATTCAGTTACTGACCGCCTTCGGTGCTTATTATGACCCACAATTTATGGGGAATTTATTTTTTTTATATATTTTATATTTTTTAGATAGTTACGACCATACATGGGGTATCTGTAGATGAATTTTCTTCTGGTGATGAATTTATTGCCGATGTTCCGTATCCAGAAGGACAGTCCGATTCAGAGCGGGAAACGGCCAATTTCGACAATACGGAAAACGACTCATACGACACCATTTCTGAAGGCTCCGAGTTCTCTCTCGAGACAGGTTAGTGGTTTTTATCGAATTTTTCCCAAAAAGCTGATTCGAAAAAAACTTATTTCTACTAAATATAAAAGTGTTTTTATCTCCTGCGGTCCGGACAGTGCCATACGTCACTGTTTTCATTAATTTCATTTATACCTCGAAATAGACTAGAGTTATCGTCGATTGTTTTTTTTTTTAAATAATTTAATAATTTAATAAATAAAAAGTAATTTGAAAATACCAGGAAATTGACATTTTTTTATATACACCACCTAACCATGTGAGATAACACCATTTG
>SCLG01001355.1:0-11091 GCA_004367875.1 Oikopleura albicans
ACAGGAATGAGGATCTTGAATATTACATAGGTACTATAGTCTATAGTAAATATGTGGCATTTTTACCGCTATCAAATTAATCCAATTTTTCCGTGGCGCCTCCCTGCTACTTACTTGTAAGGTCAAGCCATGACCGTCATGGTCACATAATAGACTTGGCCTTAAATCTACTTCTAAAACTGTTGACCTTAAAACCTAGCACTAAAAACCATAAATGTTGAATGAGTAATTTTGTATAATACAGTAGTCTAATTGGTAAAGGTTCTTTTCTCCACAAAAACATGCATAAATGGTTATAATTCATTATGGTTACTGTAGCCTTAAGTCTGTAGTTTTTGTAACGGTATTTTTCTCTGGATGTAATTCAAGTATATCCTTGTAAGATCGACAATTTACGTACGTCTTCCATCCCGTCGGCGTTTGGAGGAAGATATTGTATAATTTCAATTCTGTGTCAGTTCAACTTTTAGACTATGTTCAATTTTATTCATTGTGAATTCCGATTTAGAGAAATTTGACGTTTATTTTATATCCAGCTTTTGTCTAGCAGGGCCCGCTTGAAAGAGATCTATGCACCAACCAACCCAATCCCCGAACCTCAAAGCGGACCTCAAAAAATAACATAAAAATTGTTAAACATTTGTTTTTTACTCTCCAACTTCTTCAAGAAGACAAACTTCGTTACTTAAAATATTTAAGTTTTCGGGTCGAAAATTGGTCCATCATCAGTAGGCACACGTTAATAATGCCTTCTGACGATTTTAAAACTCAAGTACTTAACCTGTGGAGACCTGTGAGCGGCCTCCACGGGTTAGATAAACAATGAAAATATATATTAAATTTAAATTAGATGAAACGTATTTTTCGGTAATCAATGATTAATAATCATTGAAAAAAAAATCAAGTATGTTCTCCATATCATATTCCACCTTAGACTACCAATTATCAAAATTAGAACTGATAATAATTTATTGGAATTATAAGACACGTTTTCACCAATAGCTCCAACAGCAATTTTCGCTATTTAAAATTTGCTGTTTGAGCTATTGGCGAGAACGTGTCGGACAATTCCAATAAATTATTAGGAGTTCTAATTTTGGTAATTTGTAGTCTAAGGCATGGCCTCACCAACTCCTTGGCCATTCAAATAGTATAGTAGTACAGAAACAAAATTAATAAAATACATTAGTTTCTTGGTGTCAAAATCCACCGAATTCCGGAAAAAAGGCGTCCAATCTATTTTTTAATGTGTCAACTGAAATTGGATAATTTGCATTTTTTAAAATACTTTATTAGAAACTAATTTCTTTATGTAATGTTGAAATGGGATCGATTTTAACTCCATAGGTACCTTCAGATCATAATGCTACACATCTTGTCAAGCTTTTAATATGTTTTTAAGGCCGATTATAATTCCAAATAACTGTTAAAATATTTCTTGGTGTCTTAAGTTTTTTATAATGATTCTTTGATGTAATTTTAGTTTGGTAGTTTTTCTAGGAACAACCGTAAAACGACACCTAGTACCTATTGCAGTTGATGTTTTTTTATAATAAAAAATAATTTGTTTTAGTTTTTTTGTAGGTGGTTGTAAATGGACCGATTTTCATTTTATAAAGGCTAACGAAAATTCTAGTAGGACCTTATAACCGGCCATCACTGTAGTATTCCATATCAATTGCGAAGATACACTATTACACCAGGTATGCCTTTATCTTCGAAAATGTTGGCTAAAATGAACCAAGATAAAGGTACATTGTGTTGTTTGTGGATAAAACCCACTGGTATATTGTACTGGGCACCAGGTGTCGTCTGAGTTTTAGTCTTGAATACTACCGTTGTAAATGCAAAGGAAACTTTTTTTCTAATTTTTATCATCTGTCTCCTGATCCAACTACACTAGTGCTAATATTAATGTGCAATTTGCTTCTTTAAACACTACACCGTGTTTCGTTTGAAAATGATGTTTTGTAAAACCTGTTACTATCCGCACTAATGAAGTACAGGGGGTATGGTTATAAGGTCAAGGCCAAAAAATGACTTGACCGTAATGCACTCCAAAAAAATGACTTGACCTTAGTGAAAAAAGAAAATCCAAAAAGACATGATTTCTATAAAAAAAATATTACCCGTGTCGTTTTAACGTATATGTCGCGTTCTAAATTTAAACCCAAAAAGTGAAAAAAGACATGATTTATCTTGAAAAAAAAATGACTGGACCTTAGTACAAAAAAGATGACTTGGCCTTATAACGGTCACACCTTGTGACCTTATAACCGGACCCCCTCTACTGCATATGGTTACCGTTTTAAATGTCGTTATTTTTCCAGATTTTTCAGATCAGGCCAGCTTTTGAAATACTTTACTTTATCACCGATCAGTGTAGCTAGAAATCGCTGACATATTACATACATGACATATTACATACATATGTACTTTATAGGCCATTTTTTGCTACGTCTTTGCTTGGCCAAATTAGGTAGAAAAACGGCTTTAATTACAACTTGAGCATTATTCAGATAACAACAGTTAACCGTCATTTTCAATCCAAACATTTTTCTGGTTTTAATTTGTCTGTTTGGTTTTTGTTTTATTTATTTATCGAAATATTGTGTCAATATTTCATGATTAAGTATCTCCTTTGGTCTGACCGTTTAGATGACAAAGTTGGCAGAGTGGCTAATTGCTGCGATTTCCATTTTAACCCTCTGGTACAATTTGTTAACCGGCCGTTTACCCACTCCGTCCTTTCTAACCCACGATCAAGTTTTCTGGGCGCCGTTTGTCTTGGTCGCCATAATCGCGGTCGTCGTTTTGGCTGAGCTCATTCGAGGAATTCGAAACTTTAAGGATTACCCAGAGGCCGCCGAGGAGTTAAAGAAGCAGATTATTCAAGCGCGAGAGGATCTCACTTCTAAGGGATTTAAGTTTGATTAGGTGAGGAAAAATATAATAAAATAACTCCNATTTAACAGTCATGCGCATCGAGTTTACTATAACAGTCATGCGCATCTGGGGTAGCTAGCTACCCAATTTGCTCTAGCGCGCCAAACAATGAACGGATTTTGTTAATTATTATTTTATTTTGAAGCCCTGTTCTTCTTCATTTACTGGGGCGATTTTCAACCTTAACCCTCGTCCTCCACGGACCCAAACGTAAAAACAATTTTCTAGAAAAAAAAATTTTCTCCAATATAAAAACGTAAAATTTTTTTTTTGATTTCAAAGCCGTTGTCCGTTTTTTATTATCACAAGCCGTTCTCTTTTTATTTAGAAATAAAGTGAAAATGGGTAGCTAGCTACCCAATATGCGCATGACTGTTAAGACCCGTAACTGAAGGGATAAGAGTGGACTTTGGTATAAAATACAAAACCGTCCCTTAATATGAGACCCGCCTCTCCATAGTCGAAATTTTCTAACTCGAAAATTAATATTCTAGTAATTTCTTCGTTTAGGTCGATTTTACCCCCAAGATAGAATAAATAGTTATGGTGGCACTTAGTGGAGCCACTGCCTCGTGCGTCATTTTTGGCGATTCTCGTCCAATTGTGCCGCTTTTAGATGCAAATACCAATCTGCTTTTATCATTGGATACGAAATATTACACAGCAAACGTGAAATTAATCATCTCTGATTTTGCCACTTTACCGGATGGCGCGTTGCCGGTCAACGCCATTATTGTTAACGGGTCGTTGACGCAGGCGCAATCAATTGAGCAATCTGATGCGTTTAAGGAGGCCGATATCCGGTTGTTTTATCCGGGACCGGCGCCGACCAAAGAAATGTTTGACTGGGCCATTGAAAATCAAGGTACATATATGTTGTAAAGGTTTTTGAAAATGAAAACGGGTCAAAATTATTATAGACGCCAGGATCACCGAAAATTTCGATTCGAAATTAAAAAAAATCAACTTTTTAGTCATTTTGACCCGCCTTCATTTTCGGTGCATTTTATTTTCATTTTTATTCACGTTTTCGATACAGATATTAACTTTAAAGACACAAATTTTGTTATCAGCAAGGGCAGTGTATACCATATGACATGTATTCAGTAGCTGTGACATATCGATAATATAAAATAGGTCAAATATTAAACAACTTTTAACGAGTTAAATTAACATTAAAAGTTATCCAAAAGTATTACGTAACTGGTTACATCGTGTATATTAAACGCGCCCTTTTCACGGAGATATGGGTGGAACACTGGAATATAACGTAATTTGTGAAAGTACAAGATGAAGGCACATGATGTACAGTCCCGGCTTTCAAATCGTGCACCCTCAAATTGTGCACGACAGCCAATTTGTGCACGTTTTTCGGAAACGTAAATTGCACAATTTTAAGGTCGGGACTGTATACAACTTTTGTGTATGCATGTCACTGTTTTGATCACCCCTTAAGGCAGATAAATTTACTTATACTAGGGCAGAATAGTTAATTTGTCAAATTTGATCGAATGAGTACGATAGTCGATCAAAATTGACGAATAAAATATTAAAATTATAATAATTGAAATTTGACACTTTTTGGCCAAAACGGGGTCAATTTACAACTTATTTTAAGTGCTCATTAAAATGCATGTTATAACACAATGAGTAATTAATTATTTTAAAATTCAAACAAACGTGGCAATAAGATCGAAAGTTCAAGTGTAGTTCCTTTTCAAGTCCACCTTAACAATTGTTTCTTTCTGAAACTTGAGAATTTGTACTTGCAATTGATTTTTGCTAAAATAATTGAGTTAGGCGTTTGGTATGGTAGACAATTGGAAATCTTTATAGGTTGCGGTCCAAAAACTATAATGATAACCCAACTTTATTAAGGTAAGTGGTTAGGAGGTAGGAAAGGATACTTATAATAAATAATGTTGGCCCTTTTCAAGGACATGTGGAATTATTTATTTAAAAACTGAAATTCACCCGCGTTTTGACTCAAAACTTTTGAACACTCTAATACTTAAAACTGGTCAATTTACAAGTTATTATAAATAGGACATAATGTTGTTCATTTTAAGATTATAATAGCTTTGTTACATTGGAGATTCATGCATGTAGATAAAACTACGCACAGCAGCGGGCATAGACAGTATCGTATAATTTAAGTTAACATTTTGGCAATTCAATTTAAAAATAGTACACTTCAAGAAAACATTTTTTTGGAAATTATTTTTCAATTTTACATATAATATGTTTTTTAATCTATACATTAATATTTATACTGGTGTGTGGAAAAAACGTGTCACCGAGAAAATTTCGCTAGTAGGTTTAAAACAGTACTGAGTACTCGGTTGTATCTATTTTACGACCCGCGTCGAGCTCGGTGACAAATTGACGACCCACGCCAGTACCTGTGACTTATCTTATGGCAGAGCATTAGAGTTTAATTCATTTGATTAGACCCTAATTTAATGGCACCAGATTTTTTTCGTGATGATGTAATTTGTTGTGAAAATTAAGGTTTGTATTTCTTTATCATTTTCGGGTAGAGGTTGTCGAGGATTTGTTGTAGTTTTGTGGTTTGCTTTGTAAATTTATCGCCATTTCTTTTTCTCTATTTCATGTTTTTAGCTCTTTATTAATTTGATAAGCTAAAGCTTATAAGCCAAATTCACCATTATTTAGCATTTATAGCATATTTTTTGGCGTAAAAGGGATTAATTTTTGGTAAAAATGGGATAAATTAAGACGAAATTTTACCTTTTTATCCTTCACAATTTTACCTTTTCATCCTTCACAATTTTACCTTTTCATGATGACAATTTCATCCTTTTTCATGTTTTTCCAACGTAAGGATTTCGTAGTATGTCTGAAACTAATATATATTTAAAGTTGAAATTATCGACATTGAAGAGGAGCCGGAGCGTATACGTGAGGCGCTCGAGAGTTCAATTTGGCCCGGGGCTCAAATGAAAAATGATTCAAATAATCACTTTTTGGCGGCGTCGCCCGTTCCATCAGCACCGACCCAAACGCATCATCATGAAAACATCGACCAATTCGAGGACGATTTTGCCGATATTTTGGGCGACGATCAACTCGAAATGGCGACGCTTTTTAATATGGTTGGTAGGGCGCGCTCCCAAGGTGCTAATATGTCGGATGAGGTAAGATAAAAGCGTATTTTGCCGGTTTCGACCTTCTGGATGTTCACCTTGAAAATCTACATGTCTGTTAAAATGGGACCTTTTTTTAAAATACTTGACAATTTTTCTGACAGGTATCTTTTAGTGAGATACTTTTCGGAAGTTCCGAATCGAACACATAAAATACATACAGGAGGTTGGTAACCAACCGTTGGTTATAAGTAGGGTGCCCGGAACTTTTCTTTCCATTTTCAAAAAGTGCCCAAATCAAATAAATGGACATACTAGGGTATAGAACTCGATCCACTGATGAAAAAACTTCATATAAAGGACCCCCGAATTTTAACTCCTAGGCGCCCAAAAAGTGTTTTTTTATGTTTAATTTCTAAATTTCTTTTTAGACTTTCAACTTCAAAATTTTAACATTTTTGGGTCGTGAACCTACTAAAAGTATATATCGCCGTGATCAGTGAATCGAGCTCTTTCATTTGAACGCATATTCAAAATAAAATTTTCCAAAAAAAATTTTATTTCGAAAAGTTCATCGAAAATGATACCTGATGGCTATCCCTAAACTCGAAAGTTGCGGGCACCCTAGTTATAAGGTCAGCCATTTGGACCGTTATAAGGCCAAGGCAGTTTTTTGCACTAAGCTCTAGTCAGTTATTTTTTGCACTAAGGTCGAGTCATTTTTTTTTTGAGAAGCATGTATTTAAAAAATCTTTGAAATCATGTCTTTTTGAGCTTTTTTTGGATGAAGTTTTCAAGAAAACAATTATGCAACAAAAATATAACAATAAATTATTTTAGGAGCGTCGTCAAAATGCCGAACGTGTAATCAGTGCAATATCAAAAATGCTTGGAGATGATTTAGATCTCGATTCGTGAAAAAAATATTTTCTGTCCATTTGTGCCGCAGTACATCACTAAAAATAGGGCTTCAGTACACTCCCCCCAGTGTTAAACTTCTATTCTCATAATTACATTTTAAGCGTTTGTTTCTGTTAATAGAATGCTTCAAAAGTTGAAAATTGTTGTGGTTGGCGAGACGAACGCCGGTAAGTCTCTATTGAGTAATATAGTGGCTGGTCATATGAACGATGTTAACCTCTTACAAGCCAATGCAAGACCCACAAATGGCGTCAGAATACTCGAATTTGAGCACGAACTAACAAATAGCAATAACATCGATATTGAACTGTGGGATTCTTCTGGCGATGTTAACCAAGGTATGTTAACTAAACAAAGTTAGTTAACTCGCAGAGGGAAGTGTGTGCATATATGCACACGACTTGGTTTTTTGTTGATTTAAGGCATAAGCAGGCCCTGTAGGGCAGAATTGGTATTGTTAACCCCCCTCAACTTTTCGAGAAAATCCCATTGGCGGTATTTTTTTTCTCTCTAGGGGGCCCTGGTGGCCCAAATCAATTTCTTAATAGTCAGATCGACGTAGTTTGACGAGCTTTACCAGTTTTACCAGACTTATTGTGATTTTTTAAGTGTGTGCATATGTGTACACAATTTCCCCCTACGGCTTATCAAACACTCCTTCCCCCTGAGAGTTAATGTCTTTTTTCATTTTTTTTTGGGGTGAACACCCCCCGCTGTTCATATTTTTGGATCCAACCAAAAACAAATCGGTTGGTTATAAGGTCAAATCATTTTTTTAATGCATTTAAGGTCAAGTCAGTTTTCTAGAACTTGACCTTATAACCAACCCACCCTGTAAAACTTTCCTTGTCTCCTAAGTTGTTTTGTATTTTATCTGATTAGCTTTTTCTTGCATTTTCTTCACAAGGCCACGGTGCCACGCTTTTAAAATTTTAGACAGTTGAGCCAAATCAAACATTTCAATGAAACTTTGTTAATGAGCACGTCTTTTAGAGCACCTTTGGCCGTCGTTCACCAATGATATTGCGGGTGTCGTGATAGTGGCGCGCGACACAAGTACGGAATCATATACAGATTACTTCGCCGAAGGCTCGAAACTTCAACCTGACCAATCCATGATCTGGGTGAGTACTACTCATTGAGTGGATCACTTTTTACGGTGAAAATCATGCTTTATAATCAATCCTCTGTATTAAACCAGCGCCTTAAAACGGCGCAGTCTAAAAAGGTCGAATACATATCAGGTCGAAAATGCCGGAAAAGGTCAAAACTCTCAAAAAGTCGACCCCTGAAAAGATTAAAACTCTAAAATTGTCGAAACCTTTCTCGACCTTTGCAGCTTTCGACGATTTTTAGCCATTTTCGACCTTCTTCATAACAAAAAATCTGAATATATTTTTTTTTGTTTGGTGGGGAGACGCCTGCTAAAAATATGTGGTTGGGAAACAAAAGAGTATGTATTATATTTTAAGATTAGTCAGTTTGGACCGTCATCAGGCCAAGTCAGTTTGTTCGCACTAAGGTCAGGTCAGTTTTTTTTTTCACTAAGGTCAGTTTTTCAGCTAGTTAGAAGGTCAGGGCAATTATTTCAAAGTGGTTAGAAGGTCAAGTCAATTGTTTCAAAGTTAAGGTCACTTGATTTGTCAGTTTTTTAGACCTTGACCTTATAAGTGACCTTGACCTTATAACCACCCCCTGTACTAAATTGCCTCAAAATGTTTAAAAAAAAATTGATCACATCAGTTAACCCATTCACCCGGGCCTAATCCCCTGAGTTCAAACTCAAGTGTCAGAAGCACATTCGCTTGTTGTTGCCAAAAACTAGCGAAAAATGCATGATGGATCTTTTTTATAACAATTGTGCCTATTGTAGTTGAACAAAGACGACGGACATCCAATAAACAAGAGCTCGATTGGCTCGGTCGTCACGCATGACATCATTGCAGATATCGAAACCACAAAAAAGAAATTTGCAAGTTTTTTGGATAAATGCGCAAAAATCGAGAAAGAGAATCAAGAGCGTGACGAGCGTCGAATTGCTTCCTGATTTTTTTTTGTTCTGCAACAACAAAGAAACATCTTTTTAAACAATTTGTGTACTTTTTTCAGCTAAAATTTTCTTTCGTGTTTTTTTTTATGTTTACTGACAAAGACTTCTTTTTTATAATGAATAAAGTATTTTTGTATGAAGCAGTGTTATTTACTATAGTAAAATATTGTATACATATGTATATTGTTGTTTTAAGCACACTAATAATTTTTATTTTTCCAGAAAAAAAGATTCTCCACTGGAGCAGCACCATGCGTTTTTTTTTTCGACCAGATGGTAGTCTGAGTCATTTTGTCATTATAATAAAATAGCTTGAAAGCGGCTGGGAGTTAAGGCTCGAATGATAACAATTAATACACGTAGGAGATCCTAAAAAAATGATGATGATATGTGCAAATTTGCATGTATATTGTTTTCGAATTCTAGAGAACTGGTTTACAGCGGAATAGCCTTAATCCTAGGTTTCTCCTCGTGAAATCTAGTAAAAACTGCTAGTTTTGGTGCTAGAGAGCAGAACGGGTACCTATTCCGAATAGGTACCCGTTCTGACTGTAGCACCAAAACTAGCAGTTTTTACTAGATCTCACGAGGAAAAACCTAGGATTAAGAAAAAAATGCTTGAGTCCGCACAAAAGCCTCAAATTTCCCTATTACGTCTTTATTAATGTTTTTCTATAAAATCATGTCTCTTTGAGTTTTTTATGTAGAGTCCGAAAAAAGATATTGGATTCGTATTCAGATTATTATAACGTCTTATGTTCTTTCGAAAATTAATTAATCGTATTTTACCCAAAATTTTATAGCCACGTTCGGTATCAAACATAAAATACCAGATTAGTCAAATATGATTTAACAAAGATGGCGAATTAAACACTAGAATTATCATTTGATGATTAATGTAATAATGTTTTAACAATTTTGATCCAGTTTTGGAATTATTCTTTCAAAATTGGAAATATTATCATGTTGATCATTATCACCTGTTACACGTTACCGCTGAATCACCTAGAATAAACCAAAATGAAATTTGATTTCGTTTTTATCAGAGAAAAGACATTTTTGATTCAGCGAAAGATATTATTTTTTATATAAGGACAATACAGTTTTTACTCCTTTTTCGGAGGCTTTATCGGCCCAAATGGGGCCATTCTAACAGAAAAATGATCCTTTTTGTTGAAATGATCTGTTTATTGAAATTGCCGCAAGTGTTGTATATTGTCAAAAGTAAAAGGGCACCGGTTTAATTTGGACAAACAATCTTACAGGCGGGGTTGGTTATAAGGTCAGCCATTTGTGCCGTTATAAGGTCAAGTCAGTTTTTTATGCACTAAGGTCAAGTCAGTTTTTTTCAAGATAAATCATGTCTTTTTCACTTTTTTTTTTGGGTTAAGACCTCCCCCCCGTATTTTCTTGGCGAGCGGGGGGAGGTCTTCATATATTTTTGGGAAAAATTCAGCAAAAATGTAGAAAAAATGGGGTTGGTTATAAGGTCAAGTCAGTTTTCAAAAATGCATTTAAGGTCAAGTCAGTTTTTTTGACCTTGACCTTATAACCAACCCCGCCTGTACTTGTTTTTGGTCTTATATGAATAAGGTAACTCCAATATTTAAAAAGGGCTTTTCAAATTTTTCTTTGTCTTATTTCAAATAAGTATTGCATCGTCTTCAAATGGTATTTTTTTTTCAATAACGGCATAGCCTCAGAGTTATGGAATATTGAGAAAGACTTTTTACCGTATCTATAATCTCCAAATATTATACTAACATCAGTTCAACCACCAATATAATGGGTTTATAGATTATTATCAACCGGGAAGGTTTCTCGAATAGGAGCACAAGTTAAATATCATGATTAGGTAGTAGCTTAGCCGTTGGGGAGTAAATTACCCCATAACGGCGCTTTTTTTCGCGAACCGAAAACGGCCCTTATGGAAGTAAGGACTTTATATGTTTTTTCGGATTTGATCAATGCCACTGAATTATGAAACCTGATCTTGCATAATTAACATTTAACATGTTTTGTAGACTGGTTTGTTACAAGGTCAAACACTCAATTTCTTCAACTTGG
>SCLG01001356.1:0-11084 GCA_004367875.1 Oikopleura albicans
AGGAAGAGAATTATTATGCGGGACTGGCAGTTGGCTCACGTGACTCTTGTACGCCAATGCGCGCGCGTTGCGATGGGGCGCTAGAATTTGCTCGTGCGGATGGGATTCATCCTTTTCTCTTCTTTTTTGTTCCCCGGGAAATATGTAACCTGTTTAATATTTATAAATTTTTATATATCTATTCAACTAAGTCTATGTTTGAGCTATTTTTATTCTTGACGAAGAATAAAAATTTTTCCTGAACGAAGCGGAATAATCGGGCGATTTTGTGATAAGTCTCAATAAGACTGCGTGAATCCGGTTTATTTTTCAATTTTATTTATTTACCCTACTATCATTTTTTATTTCGACTGGTGAGAATAGCATCGAAAATTCCGAAGCTTGTTATTTTTCGCGATTCCTCTGGGAAATATCAAAGTTATCTAAGAATGTCAGGTAATTTTTAAATTTCATAAACGTTAACAGATTGTTTATTTTTCCCCGTTTATCATTATTTTCTATCAGTTTTCATATTTTTCTTATTTTATTACGCAGTCTTATTGATCCTTTCAGGTCGTCCAGATCGAGCTATGGGGCGTCCTTACGAACGTAATTCAGGACAGGGCGCTGGGGCTGCGCCGGATGCCGGGGCTGCGCAGGGCCGACCCCATAATCCCTTGCGAGATTTTATTCGTCCTGAAATTCCAGTTGTTGCTCGCGTCCGAGGTGCGCCTCCCCCGGTCGAGTTGCCCGCAGGCATTTTCCGCGGGTTTGGGGGTCAAGATTTTACCATTCCCCGGATACCCACTCTCGATTTAGGTATGATTTATTTATTTTTTAGCTTTTTACCGTTTTTTCCGCTTTTCAATATGTAAATTTTATTTAATATCCTCGAGGAAATTGCATAATGTACTTGTTCTATTCTATATATCGCGTGTTTTACCATTCATTCCGGGGGTGCGCCGTTATTTTTTACTTGCTTTTTTAATTCCATGATATTTCATGGAATTTAAGTCGTGTCGTTGAATAAATTGACTTTTGTTAAACTTATAATAAGGTGTTTTTCAAAAGTAATCTTGCATTTTTGTATATTTGTGTTTATCAATTTGTATTTATAGTCTAATTGTAATATTTATATTTATAAATAAATATAAACTGGTCACGTTGTATAATTTTGTCCCTAGGGCGACGTCATCACACTTATGCTATGCGTCGATTCGAAGACCGCTTGGGTCGGAATTCCCGAAATGAGGATTTTCCTATTCGATTTCGACAAATTTTCAATACTGAAATTTTCATTCCCGTGGGGGCGCGTCGCCAACAACCGCTGCGGGGTTACGTTACTCAATTTGGTCAATTAGGACATCGTTTTCGGGGCTGTGCCCAACGATTTCGCGATATGGAGCGGCGTTTATGCCCTGCTACTCAAGCTTTTTGGAATACTTTGGAAGTTGACAACATATATGCTGATCTGCGTGATTTCGAGCTTGAAGTTGTCAGTAACTCTAGTCAACCAAATTCTGATTTCTTTCGTCACTTAATGCTTATTGCCGACCAATATGAGGCTAGCTTGGCTTCAATTGAGTCTTATTTTTTAGCTTTGGCTCGAGCCGCTTAGAATTTGTTGTTTATCACTTTTAACTTCCTAGGGAATATATATTTTAGGCTTCTCATCGATACTATTATCTGTGAAAATTACTCATTTATTATAAGTTTAAATACAGTTGACCACTAAACGAGTTGACACTTTCGTTTCCAATTTTTTCATCAAAACTGGCAACTCGTTTGAGTTTGTCAACTCGTTAGGTAACTTCTGGCCCTTTTTGTCTATTTTTGTCGAAAAACGCTCAAAAACTGTCAACTCGTTTGCCTTTGTCAACTCGTTAGGTGTCAACTTGTTTAGCGATCGACTGTAATTACTATAAGGTTCAATCGCCCGTGTTTTTTCTCCGACCATTTTCTAACATTTTCTTTTATCTCCAAATTTTTGATTATTACGGCGTTTAGCTTATAGTAACAAATTTATTTTGTGCGATCATAAATTTTCAGTTTAATAAATTAGTTCTCAGTATTTGGCGTTAGTCACATTGACTAATTCCTACATTTTTTATTTTGATTGTTTATTATAAATCCTACAAATACAGTCGGGTCACCCTGTCGTACTCGTTAATAAGGATCTGTGTTTAACATTTAAAAATTTTTCTGCAGGATAAATGCTTCGTACTAATAAACTAGTATATATAACCAAGTCTTTATTATTCGATGAAACCAATATGTTTATTTTCCAAGGGAAGGGTCAGACAGTGTATAACTTAAATTCAAGAAATTTTTTCATGTTTTTTCACTTTTTCTTGCTTTTAACGACTTTCCAGTCTTCTTCGTCTGGTTGTTGAAAGCAGAATTCGAAATCTCTTTCATGAAAAGCCTCTGTGTCGCGTGCTGCCCAATCTATTTCACGTTCCTCCTCGGTAAACGAATCCAAATTTGTTTGTGAGGTTACCGGTTCAGCATTTATTTCGTCTTGAATTTTTTGGATATCTAAGGCGTTTTGCTGTTGAGGGGTAATCTCATCTTTTGGTGTATTTTCCACAGGAAGTATAACTTTTTCTGGGCCTGTGTCCAATTGAATTCTTTTTTCCGATTTTTTCGTTTTTATTTTATTTTCGGATGATTCGATTGTGTTGGGCGTATGACGGGCGTTTTCTGGTATGGATTCGTTTGAGTTTTTTGGTGATGGCCCCTGCCGATTCCAGCGGTCAAAATCAAATTCATTATGTATTTTTCTTGCCGCAAAGACCACTTTGGTATATTCTTGGACGATTTTAATGAATCGGTTGACCGGTGATACTTCGTCCGTACATTTGTACTTGAAGATTTTTTGGTCCACGTGCCACGAGTGGTCATTTGCGAAAAGAGAGCTATTGAGTTTAGAAATGTCTATTCTTTAAGTTATTTCGAACTTTGAATTTTCCCTGGGAATATTACGAAGGTATTTCAAATTTGATAAGTCCCGAAAACGTTTTTGAATTTTTTGACTGTATCTTTTTATTCGATTTAGTCATAATTTCTGAACTCTGCCTGTATCGCGTTTCGTCCCAGTATGTCGCGACAATTGTCGCGAAATTGTTGTGCGGTTCTTGTAACTCTTCCATTTTTTGTTGTAAATTATTTGCCATGGGGAAGGTTAACAAGAATCGCATATCAAACTGGTCCACGATTAGTTCGGCGTAGTCGTGAGTCGATTTTATGCGTGCCAAGGCGCGCACAAATTCCATGTTTAAGTTTCCGTTATCAAGTATACATTTTGGTAACTCAGCGTGCGCTTGAAAGTCCACTCCTAATTCTCGAGTTACGCAATATATGTAATATATGTAATCTGCATATCATGTTCTCATAAATCGATTTTGTTTCAACTTTTTGAATTTAATTTATTTTAACGTATAATTATAGTTTAGGTATAATTTAGTATCTTTGAATTTTTTGGCTGAGTTATAAATTTGATATTCCTAGGGAATTTTTAACACTGTTTTTTCTCAGTTTTCGGTGCTGTTTTTAAATCTATATTTTTTCGCTTGTTACTTGTGCTTTTTGTAAATTGCGTAACTCAGCTTGTACTTGTTTTAAAGCGTTATCCCGCGCTCTTAACCAAGTAATCGTTTGCGATTCTAATTTGCACTGTATTTTAAAAGTTTGTGTGCCGAGTTGCAGTTCATGCTGTTGTGGCGCTCGGGCTGCGTGCCCCGTCACTCGGTCGTGTCTGGATTGATTTGTTTTTAAATTTTCCTCGGGATCTCGAAATCGTGTGTACATAGGGCCTTGCGTGCCGTTTTCGGCCCATAAGCCCTCGACAATTTGCATTTCGACTTTTTCGCGCGCACGTCTATCTACATATTCTCTGTCGATATGTTCGATGCTGTTGTGCGATGAGTCAATCAAATGTCGGCTGCGGATTTGAGGTTCAATTTCCTGTGCAATGTCATTTTCGTTGCAAATGTTCGGTACGAAATCGAATGATCTCAATAAACAGATTGATTCGATTTCACTTTTAATTTTCCACTTGGAATTTTTAACTTTTTGAATGGTACCCGCTGATAGTCGGCCCATTCGTTCTAATGATGATAAGTTCCGGGTCCCCACATGATCTTTTATCAGTGGTAATGTAACCACTTTATAGTCAACAGTTTTGGGGCTGACGAATTTTGTGCGTTCTTGATTTTTCCAAGACGGTAGTGGTCCCATATCTTTTAATTGCGGTTTTGCGGTACTCGAACGATTTTCTATTCCGTTTTATTAATGTGTTGGCTGTAGAATTTTTTCATTTAGTGTTTTTAGTTCTGTCTGTAATAAACTTACAAACTTATTTTTTATTTATTATTTGCCAATATTTTACGTGCAATTTCCCTGGGAACTACTCTATTTCAAATATAATCAATTTTATCTAATAATATTTAATATCGTAATTATTAATTGTTTCTGATTATCAATATTTGATATACTTTGTTTGATTTTATCTTAGTTTTGTTATAAATTTATTAGTTTATTAATAAAACGAATCCTTCTGCTAGCCATAAATATGTCTCTGTGACTCGCGTTAACCAGTCGTGCTCGATTCCGACATAATTGAAGCTCAGTTTTATCGATTCGCCGTGTACATCATATGCGTAACTGTTATATGCTTCAATTCGTTGATGAATGAAATCATCGCTTTTCAACAATTCGGGCGTACTGACTCCCAAGAATCGTGCGGCGGTAAATGGTAACATTGCCTCGG
Source organism: Oikopleura albicans (assembly GCA_004367875.1). Lineage (NCBI taxonomy): Eukaryota > Metazoa > Chordata > Appendicularia > Copelata > Oikopleuridae > Oikopleura > Oikopleura albicans. The sequence continues at coordinate 4,751 of SCLG01001356.1, forward strand.
GAAGTGGGACCAGGTTTTCGGTTAATGAAACGTTATGTGATGCCACATACGTTTTTGCCATGACCGTAACTCTCATCCATGTACCGGTATATACCACTGGGTTGATTTTAGGGGAAAGTTCGCGTGTGTGTATTGAGTCCGGCATTTGGGTTTTGAATCCGATTTTTGGATTGCGTGTCGGGCACATGAGTGTAATGGGCGCTTCCAAAAATTGGTTTACTGCGATTTGGGGCTTTGCATGTATTTGTTCGAGCGTCGGGATGTGCGTCATCATTTCAGAAATCGTCATTTTGTATAGATATGACGATACTGTCCATTTTAGTTCGTCATCTGATAAACAAAATTTACAGTACGAGCCCGCGTTGCTGAAGATGAAGTTTAACGCAATATTCGCTTTGTTAAGCCAATTTGCCAATTTCAGTAACAAAATTTTTTCGTCCGGCACGCAATTTTGATAATGCCCGCATACTTTCGCGTCTGTATCGTCTTGGAAGAGGGCCCAGTTTGCCAAATCATGTTTATCGTTTCTTAATTTCCTCATGGAAGCTGATGTCAGTACCGTCGAAATAAATGCCGCAACTGGCATTTCTTCCGGTATTTTTTCAGTTTTCTTCATTTCAATCATTTCGGGTAACTTATCCAATTCATCCCAGCTAATTGTTTTAATATTTTTTGGGTCTTGTACGTCCACCGGATTGTGTTTAATGAATATTTTGCTGTCAGTTTTAAATTGCCCGGTCTGATATAATGTGCCGCATGGAAGTGTACCGTTTCTTTTTTCCTCGAGGAATTGATTTAATGTGTGATTTTTTGCGCCCGGCCAAACCATATAGTAATCCGCCTGGCAAGTGATGACGAATTTTGTTTCTGTTTTTTCTGTAGGGGCCGTCCAAAATTTTGATACTTCACCGGTTACCAAATTTACAACTGGAGCGTCCGTTTCGGGGTCATTCGTCTGGTATATGTATTTTGCGATCGGGTTTCTTGGGTTAAAATTTTCGGGTCGCGCTTGAGCACTTGGGCGCGTTTTAATACATTCTGGCCAGTCTGGTGCTTCATTGGGTGCCGACCACCAGCCCTGTTGGTGTCGGGCCATTTTGATATGTTCAATATGAGAATGGAAGGCGATTTCGAACTGTTTTCGGGTCGGATTTTCAACTTTCATCAAGTACCATTGATGACAGGTATCTTTTATTTTCTTCATTACATATGACCAGTCCGGACAGCCCGCAGGTGGCAAAATTGCAGCTGCAACTTCAATCTCCGTCTTTTTTCGCGCTATTTCATTTTCTGTATCTTGGCCGCGGTAAGGTTGTTGTTCTATTTCGAGCAACTCCCACATAAGCGTCCATAAATTACGAAGGGTCTCTTCTTCGACTCTTTGATTTCGAAGTGCCGATGCTGTATCCGTAGTTGGTGTCGGCGCTCGATAATTTGTTCTTTCCCTGGGAATTTTGTTTGCTGTGCCTTGTATTAAATAGGTTTGGTTTCGAGTAGGAAACCAAAACATTTCCGCATAATATTCTTCTGGGTCCATTCGCGGCCAGCTATCGTTGTATTCATCTTCGTTTTGATGAGTAATACATTTGTCTGTGCCGGCCATGCGGGGGTTAAAACACGAAATGCCTGTTTTCTTGTGTAAGAAATCGCACGCGAAAAACTGTTTCGCGACTATTTCCGACTGTAACTGCTGTTCTTCCATTAACGCCCACGTCGCTTGTACATCAACGGGTTGCGTTCCCGCTTCTTCGTTAATCTCGTCCATAACTGTTTGGAACGATTTTCCGCAGTTTATGGCAACCATGCTCGTATCCTCCATCCAAGACATCATTTTGTTTACATGAGCCGCAATTGTTCGGCATGTAAGCGATTGGTGATCAAATTGTTCCCGGGGAAAGATAATCGTAATTACATTTTGGACATGAGGTTGTTGCGCCGCCATGTGATTATATTTCATTTTTAGCTGGGGGTCCAAAACCAATTTTTCTAGGACTTCGTTTGAAACAATCGTCGCTGTATCACTTTCTGGGATGAATTGAATGTCCAGAATCGCTTCGGCTTTTCTTACAAACACATCAAAATCGAAGTTATTTTTTCGAATAGCTGTGATGCGACCAATCTGACGCATGTAGTGTCGTTCCCCCATTTTTAGTGGTAACACGATTTTTTGTAGATTATGTATTTCCTCGGGAAGTGTCTCTGACTCGGTTATGATTTTGATAAATTTTGTAATTGCTTTTTTCTTTTCAGGCCATGCCACAACTTCGGCGCGCCGTTTTAACTGCGCGTTGCTCGAAAATTTTGCACGATCAATCGTTGCCTGTCTAGCGGCTTGCTGCGCGCTCCATTTTTCGAATTTCTGTATAACCGTCATTGCGTCCAAATATTTGTTTAATAATTGTGCATGCATTCTGTTCATTTCCGAAGGAAGGTGCGACCGACTTTTACTTTTCTCTTCGAGTTCGACTTGAAGAAACGGGTCGAGTTCGGCCCGTAGAATTTTTGCGCGAATTTGCTCCAATTGCATGAGTTGAGGGTATTTTTTAATGTAGTCTGTGAATGGCATTTTTGTTGCGTCTGACAAGATTGTAATAAGCCCGTTCTTAATGATCGTTTGCATTCGGATGGCGGTACGATTTTTTAAGTCAATTTGGTCGTGTTCAACTGGATACACTGACGCTGGCCAAAAGTTTTTAACGAACTCGAAACGTTCCACTACCCAATCCGGTACTCCTGACTCTTCAAAAACTTGCCATGTCAATTTACAAATTGCGGGGTTAGAAAAACCCAGTCGATTTCCTTGTTCGTTCATATCTCGCGCAATTCGGAGCATTTCACGTGTATCGGTCATATTTCCATTGAGTAAAAAGATCTCGCCATCAGTGGTAAAGTTCTATTAACGGTTTTGGATATTTTTTCGTAACTCATGTATTTCATATTAATGTTATAAATACAACATAAATAGAATGTATGTATATTGTTTTTGAGCCATATTTTATTCAATTTTGCAAGTTACGTAACTTTTTGTAACTTGCAGAATTAAACAGAATGTACTTTTTTATTTCTATTTTTTGACCAATCTACTTTTATATTTGACTTTAATGTATATTTTCCCCGGGAAGTTAAATATGTATGTCTATATTAGATTATTTATTTTTGATTTTTCAACTTATAGCCCTATGGTGTCGCTCGTGCGATTTTGCTGTGGGCCAATAAGAGTGCTGTATTTTTTATTTCCGCTCTTTATGCGGCCTTTAACATATTTCCGCATCATGGCGCTGTCTACTTTTCTTTAAAGTGCGACTTTTTAATTAACTCGTTATTCATTCAAAACGTTTCTTGGAAATATCTAGAAGGGATTTAACCAGCGTGATTAGTGTTTCTGATAAGAACCAAGTCGACCAAAGCGCCGATTCGTTAACGTGTTTTTTCGTGTTATCGGTTATGGTCATCAAAAAATCGGCGTTCAGTAGGATGTCTTGCGTGATTGAAGCGATTGGATCGTTGAGGTCCAAATTCATGACAAATCTGTTCCAGTTAATTATATAACCGTTATATATTATACTACTCTTGATTCTTGGTACTTCCATTTTTTGTTTTTATTTTTTGTTTTAATTTATCTTCCTATGGAAATTCATTTTAGGTCTTATAACCCCTTTTTTAACCCTACAAGGTTCTTTGTAGTTATTTTTTCCGCTTCTACGATCATATTTTTTGCATTGCATAATTTGTTTAATTAACTGTCCTTGTGATAGGGGATGCTTTCAAGTTTATGTAATTTCGTTGTTTTTGAATTCCAGTTTGAATTCCGGTAAGCGCAGCAATCTGTTGAATTATACCTGGGTTGTCTTGCCACATTTTGAAGTCTGGTCGACGCATTTGTAATTTATTGGTATAATGATCCTTGACGAACCCTTGATTGAAAAGGGTCATAATCCATCGCTCGCGTTCGAAAGGTGCGAATATCATCGGCCCTAATTTTTTCGTTAATTTTTGGTTCATAATACGTTTTATCGAAATTTTGTTTTTCCCGTTATTTTATAACCGTTTTAAAACCGTTTTTTCTCTGAATTTTTTCCCGGTTTTTTCAGATTTTATTTTTTGTCCCTTTGTGACTCAATGATTTAAATTTTGTTTTCGGGGCATACCTTGTAATAGCTCGTATGCGTTCTCGTCCAAATTTTTCTTAATATCGTCTTTTGGTATAACGATTATTTTGAAGAGTCCAATTTCCCTGGGAAGTACACCATCAACTGCTCGTTTATTGTCTTCAGCACGCCAGATGTCTTTTACCTTTTCGAACATCGACATTTGGGCTAAATATCCTTGTTTGTAGTCGAAGCTTGAAAAGATATCTGAGATCCCGGGAACGCGCGAAATTGCTCGAAGCAGTGTCCAATTTGTTTGGGTGCTATCATCGGTCATATTTGGCGCGACAACCATGCGTGGGGTCCATCCTTTAATTGGTATTGGTTTGATTTTTTCCTCCACGTCATATGTGCGCCAGGTTGGGTTGGTTGCTATGATGACCGCCCCTACGTCAACGTCACCCATTACTAATTGGGCGAGTGCTGTGTAATGGAACACTTTTGCGTTCCAGTACATGTCTTCGGCATCCAAGGTCTCGAATGTTGCGTAGTTCTTTTCTTTCCCCATGGATAAAAGGCTGCATGTAGCCTATAAATATATTTTTTAGTACCATTATAACTTTCCCCTTCGGGCTTTTATTATTTTGGTAAAACGTTTTTAACGTGGTTTCTTTTGCGTATTTGTATCTTGTTATATATCTTATTAGACTTTTTCAGAATTTTTCTACACGAAAATACGATACGGTGTTTTAATGCTGATTGGTATTTATTTGTTTTCTGAAATTTTTTCGTACACCGGGCGTCTGATTACTCTCACACTTTATCTTACAATTTTTTGTAAGATAACTAAGCACTGCTTTTAGTCTAAAAGTTTGGTAAGTCCCGAAAGTTAACTTTCAGAACGTTGTCATGCGACTGTGCAGGCGGTAATTCTTTCAAAAGTTAACTTATTTGTGAGATAACTGCGCACCCTATGTACTATAATTTTTCGTTAACTTAAACGCGGTGGTTTCATTTTGATTGAAACTCTAACCTCCGTAACCGTTTATTTTTTCCCAATTTAAATTGGAGAAGCTTTATAAACTGTTATTATTTAAGCTTGTTAACGCGCTTTGGTAACAAGTTTTGTAATTTCAGTTATTTTTCAAAAATTGTCTGAAGAATCATGCGACACGCTTGTGTCCATGTTTATTTGGCCATTATTACATAAAGTATGGCTTTTTAATTAAATACGCTTGTATTTAATTATTTTAGCTATCAGCTATTTCCCTGTGTATTCGTTATTAATTGCTTAATTAATAATTTTCCACGGGAATATATACTTATACAACGCTTGTCGTAAAGTTTATTATATATATATGCGTTAGCGGTTCGCTTGAACCCTAAACATCAAAGTTCAACTCACCTGAGTAGGTTGACTTTTAGCAATCAAGTCCAAAAGTAACCGGAATTTGTCATCGGTTGACTCGATTGAGTAAAATAAATCGGATATTCCCTCTGGAAGCTCAGTATCGCCATGTTTTATCAAAAAACTAGGGGATTGTCCCACCTTTGTTCCCGGCGCCGGGGACATAGGTAAAACGTTGGCTTTAAACAAGCCTAATTCATCGTTCTCTATAATATGTTGCAACGCTGCCACTCCACAAAATTCATGTATTTCATGAAGGGCCGCGGCTGGGGCCTCGTTTCGTTGATCGCGCATTGAAGTCAGCAATCACTAGGCTCGATATTAACATAAATCGGAATTGAGTATAAAAATAATAATTTGGCTAATTTATTTTAGCCAAAATTAATTTTTCTCTAATTCAGGTTTATTTGAATCTCTGGCTTACCGTTAGGAAGATTTATTCGAATGACTCGTTTTTCTTAAAATTTGTTTTGGCTCGCTTAGATAATTCTAGAAAAAAGAGTTTCATTCGTGAGAACTCTCATTGCACTCTTTCTAACTCATTTTTAATCTTCCCTAGGAATTTATAATTTTCACTCGTCCACGCATACGATTCAGTTCATTTTTATACGTTTTGACAACTGGATGAAAAGCATCGATGATTAAAGGATGTTAAAGTTTTGTCAACGGTGCCTTTAACGCACAAACTTGCCCAAATCAGGGTTAACTAAGGGCTCAATTAAGGGTCGAGCTTGTAAAACCAAAGCCACATTTAAAAAAAAGCCGCGCGACATTTTTTTATTTCCTTTTTTTATGATTGATGATATGGTTAATTTGGATTTGAATTCAAAACGGTAAT
>SCLG01001357.1:0-12363 GCA_004367875.1 Oikopleura albicans
AACAACAACAAATAGATATCGAATTTTAGAGAAAATTGCAACAACATTGTGTTTTAGATTTACCCCTGGAAAAATAAGAGAATAAATTGTATCCCATTGACTTAAGTAATGGTAAATGAGGGCATGTTTGGGAATAAACAACAATAAATTTCCTCGCCTTCTATTCGTTTTAACGCCCTGACCAGTTATCTTACCACCAGGGCCCCCTAGAGAGCTGTTTGAAATCTCCAACCTACACAAAAACACCGTCAATCGAATTTTCTCGAAAAGTCGAGGGGGTCACCAATACCCGTGTTGCCCTATGGGGCCTCCATATGCCTTAAGTCGACGAAAAAAACAAGTTGCGTGTCTACATACACGTACTTCCCCCTGGGAGTTAAAGGAAACCCAAAAATAAAACAAAATAATGTTACTTGAAATAGAACTGTTACTTTTAGCAGGTAGTGCGTAGGCGTAAAACTGACTTTAAGCAGGTAGACGATGTATATGAGAAGTTATTCAATCAACACTTTAACTCTCAGGGGAACAAGTGGATACTAAGCCCGTAAGATGAAATTCGTGACAATTATCACAAAACCCTTGTGTCGTAAATTTTGATAAAAATATGACGCCTTTTTGTACAATAGCTGCGTGGCGCGATTCGGCGAATTTCGAGAAAATGATTCAAGAAGACACTTGTGTCTTACCGTATTACTTAAAGTAATTGAGTGCTTTGGATAATCATTTTCTTCATGCAACGTCGAGCTTACCATACCAAAAATAGTAACTACAAATTTCAATTAAGCCCTTTGTTCCAATACTAAATACCAAACCTGCTTTTAAGACGCGTGGGCGTTAACCATTGCTTCCGGCCAGCCGCCGACCCATTTGTGTCTCTAGCTGATTTTGGCAAATCTACCGAATGGGGACTCTCAGACTGTGAGGCTTTGAGCAATGTTCCTATGATTTGTAACGCTATTCCGACGTCACCCTCACAGTCTGAGCGTCCCCATACGGTATTGTTATCATTTAATGATTAGCCGCCCACTCGTCCAGAACATATTTTGTACCAATTAGACCATTTTCGTATCACAAAACGTGCCGAATCCATGGCATCTTTTCCGCGGCATAATCTTCAAAAGGTTATTGTAGTTCGACGCCATTTTCTGCAAAATCGCCCGTTAAACACACCATAAGGACAAGACATAATCTATGTTTTTGGTTCAAACGTCTGTGTATTTCCGCGAATTTAAACCGACATAGGTACAGATTAAATTCAAGAATGGTACTTAAGCAGCATTGATGTTCAAATAGTAGTGTTTCAAAAAAAAATAACGTAGGATGCGAAATGTATTGAGGTCCATAATACTACCGCAACTTAGTGGGGCCAAAAAAGATATATTCATTAGGGTACCCACGGTTTCAATGTGCGTAGAATTAAAAAAATAGATTATACATGTTTGGAATTGAGAATTCAAAACCATATTTTCATAAATTTTTTTTTCTGGCGAGGACAATATTTATACCGATTTAAGTGTTTCAAAATTACGGATTATGAAAATAATATACACCACCGAACGGTTAGGTCGTAACCATTTGAAATACAGTCAATAATGTAACGAGTTGACACTTTCGGTTCCGATTTTTTCGTCAAAAACTGTCAACTTGTGACAAACTTTCAATTTGTTCCGTCACTTTTGCCCGTTTTTTGCTCATTTTTACCCTAAAAACTCCAAAAAAGTGTCAACTTGTGACGAACTGTCAACATGTGACATGTCAACTCGTTACGTTACCGACTGTAACAATAGTTTTTTTTTCGAAAAACAATCCATTTTTGCTCATTTTGAGCCCTCAGAGTTAACTTTCCAAATTTAGCATTAAAAGCATTTATACTCAGTTGTCGGTGCTGAATCGGATGCACATTTTTTTGAAATCGATTTGAAGCCCTCGAATTTAAACCCTGGAAACCCTAATAATTCCGGAGAAGTAAAACGCGGCGAATAGTCTTGCGGGTAATTACAGTCGGATCACGCTGTGTGAGATTAAGTATTACAGTTTGACCCCCTCAGCGAACGTTTTTGGTTTGCGAACAGTTTGTTTGCGGTTTGAACAAGCAATGCGCTGAATCGCATTCAAAGAAATTATGATATCTGTCTTGTTCGGTGATTAAAAAACGCGAAAACAAGCGGCCAAAATAGTTTAATGAGTATAATTTGGGGGAGTTAAATGAAAAAAAGAAAGAAACGAATCAAGTTTTTATCAAAGTAAAACATGGCGGATACAAATTCCACTGTTTCAATAGTTTTGGTCAGGCAAAAAAAAATACTTTTAAATTGGTCTGCGAGATTAACTCTCACGCCTCTTACTTAGTAAAACCCATTTGGTATTCACGTTTCAAAAAAACTAAAGCTCAAATAAATAAATCGCAGGAAAACGTTGTTTACGATATACACCACCTACCCATTTATTTCTCACAAACTCCATAATTTGATATTTTTTAAATAACATCTATTAAGGCTGAATTTGGGTCGCAAGTAGAGAAATAAAAAAAGAGGCGGCCATGGAAGAGGTCATCTCATTTTACACTGACGTGATTGGTTAAAAGTGAACCAAATTAAATGTTCGCGTATTGAAAAATACCTCTTCCAAGGCCGCTTTTTTTATTTCGCTAATTGCGACCCAAATTCAGCCTTAATCGATTTTAATTCATTCTAACAATTTCGTAGTTTGTCGCCTACGCACCGAGCAGTTATCTTTTATACATTTACATTTTTTTTAGAATTTAAATTGAAAGATAACTGCTTAGCTGGTGTATCGTATGCTGGATCACAAGCCACTTAAAACGATTTCAATCCTATTCGAGCATCACCACGAAGGTTCTTGATTTAACACACGGTATATGTAATTTTTGGTCGCTTTTTGTCAACATGCGTTTTTTTTGCGTTATCTAAGGGCTTCAATGAACTTGGCAATAGATATGTTCGTTTCGAATTCTGATAATTATGCTTTCATGAATTCGGGTCGTATTGCAGGGTTGATAGTGCTCATATCATACATTCCCTTTCCTTGTCGCATCTAATGAAATGAAGTTTTATGTCAAGAGGTTCTTATCAGAAACACTAAATCATACTTTTAGAACACACCAAGTTAGAAAGGAGACTTCAGATCTATAAGTGCCTCGGCTTACATTTTTTTTTCTACCATAGATGCCTTTTCTCAGTTAGTGTTCTAAGCAAAATGTCTTTTACAGTCGCAGTGCCAAGCGCGTGAGTTACTCGTCACATCATAACTCGGCGCTTGTAAAAGCCGTGTCTAATAACTCTAAAGAGTTATTAAAATTCATTTCTGAAAGTAAAACGTTTCTAGATTTATTTGAATTATTAGTCACGGATTTTCCAGTATAACATCGATTAAGGCTGAATTTGGGTCGCAATTGGCGAAATAAAAAAAACAGGCGGCCATGGAAGATGTTATCTCATTTTACATTGACGTGATTGGTTAGAGGTTAACCAAATTAAATGTTCGCGTATTGAAAAATACGTCTACCTCTTCCAAGGCCGCCTCTTTTTTTTATTTCGCCAATTGCGACCCAAATTCAGCCTTAATCGATTTTACTCCAATTTTATTAGTATCTAGTGAGAATGTTCACAATTGTGTTAAAACTCTCGTAACGACGCATATCGTAACGATTTTACCCATATCGTAACGGTTTCAATATAGATGTCTAAAATTCATCTAACTGGAAAAATAACTCATATTGTAACGTTTTCGTGATGTTGAAGTGTTTCGATATGGTTTACAGAACTGTAATTTTTTGTGAATTTTTTGTTAAAACATATAAAATTCGAATCATATAAATTTTTGACCATTTCGTTGATCGTAACTTACATTTTACTTCGAATTTTACACTAATTGGATTTTGTTCCGATTCAACTGGTGCAAACATTTAATTTGTGATTTTTTGATCAGATTTTTTTCCCTTATACTTAGTAAATTCAATTTTCACATAAACCAAAATCGAATTCACACAAAAACGAGACAGACAAATTTCGGCGAAAATTAAACTTAGTTCATTTCCCGACGCAAAGCCAATTAATCAACACGCAATTAGTTATGCTGAATATCATTCGAACTGGTCAATAAAAAAAAACTCCGATTTCTGATTCAGCAAGTCGAAGGCCACCGATTGCAAAATTGAATCGAACTTCTAGTTGACCTTTATTTTGTGTAAACGGCTCGAACTGATAAGAAAAACGCAAAAAAAACAGACTCAACAAAAAAAAATATTTTTTCGTTTTGTATAATTATTGATTTTTGGTGTTTTTATCGTGTATCAATTCGCACGACGACCATGTTTTCGCTTTTCACGATCGCAATAATTAATAAAACGAAAAAAGTTTTTTTTTAAATTATGACCGGAGTATCCGATGAACATGTCGGATTGATTAGATTGGAGCACGTCAGGCGGGAATCGTCTTGTTTGAGTGATAAAAACTCATGCTGAACAGGCCATCGGACCAAATTATGCCATTTCTTCTGAAATGCTAAAATCGGCCACTTCGGACGCTGTTTTCTTTTTTTTTGGCCGTTTTAACAAAATCGAAAAATTCTGCAGAATACTCAGAATATTAATGATGAAAAATAGACCATTTTATATACTTCAGTCAGAGATTTCAAGATTAACAATTTCCTCAGTAACCTAAAAGTCAATTGTTATTTCTTAAGATTTTTTTCTTATTTACAATTTTCCTTATTTTCTATTATTGACCATTCTGACTAATAGTAAAATACAAAATAACTAGCTTTTCCGGCCTATCTTCTGCAACACGTGATTCATAAAGTAAGCAACATATAAAACGGAGACGGGCCAATAAAATATTGGTAAATAAATTGCGTAGGTGTTTGGTAGGGTTTTAGCGGAAAACTGACGAAATGTCATTCTGAATTTTAATTATATTTATATATTTTTTATGTGTAAGAAGTAGTTATAAATTAGAACTTTTATTGTACTAAATATTAAAAGTATTCGGGACTTATCTTGTTAGTATTAACGCCTGAGTAAGTTTTTATCTTTCAAAAATGAAATATTCCGTCACGTAATATTTATGCAGTTAGGTTGCAGAAATAAACTATTTTGTCGATTGTTATCATAAACCAAGTACATTTTTTAATGATAAAATTACGAAAACCGTCAATTAAACAAAATTTAAACAAATATTATCCGTAGTCTCCAGTAACAAAAAAGAAATATTGACAGGAAAAACGTTGCTTGACGTAATGCTTTAAGGGTCACACTTAAAATTAAGTTAATAATATTATAGGCAATAAATGCAACAAAACAAAGTAAAAGAAAAGATAACAAAAACATATAGAAAAAAACGTGTTCACGGTAAGTATTTGACTAAAGGTCGACCCCGATTGGTTTTTGAGCGCCCATTGACTTTAATTCAAGAGGACTAGGTACCCGTACTATTCACCGAGTGATTTTTATGGTATAGAACGTAAGCAATAGATCACCTCTCACATATATCATAATTATCAGACTAATGGGAATCTATATTGTTTGTAGCAAGCCGGAATTTCCCCAGACTACTCTCAAAAGTACAATTAATTTAAGAATAAACGTCGCGTGTGCACATCTCAAGGTCTAGTGTATTTATTTATAATCTGACTACAGGGGGGTTGGTTATAAGGTCAGCCATTTGTGCCGTTATAAGGTCAAGTCAGTTTTTTTGCACTAAGGTCAAGTCAGTTTTTTTGAGTATCATGCTTTTTGGGAAAATTTTTATAAAATCATGTCTTTTTATAATTTTTTTGATAAAATAGTGTCTTTTTTAATTTTTTTTAGAGTAAAGACCATAATTTTTAGGGCAAATCAAATTTTAACCAAAAAATTGAACTTCTTCCTAGCCATAAGGTCTTATTGTGGAAAAAATTTTCTGGTTGGTTATAAGGTCAAGTCATTTTTTTCAAAGTGCATTAAGGTCAAGTCAGTTTTTTGGCCTTTGACCTTATAACCAACCCCCCTGTACAATTTTTCTCTTAGAGGAGTTGCGTTAAAAAATTTTTTTTGGGGATTTCTGGGGTGTAAAATCTCTAAAGTTGCCCATACAAATAGCTCTTTCATATACCATTAAGAGTTGTTTATTTTAGTTTCAGTTAAAAACAGTAAATTCCACTTTTAATGGGATTACCCCTTTTAATGATTTGCACATCCACATATTTGGATTTGGCTTAGATTTATATATGTTAATCACAACTAACTCGTGGAGCATTAAAATCAAATAGCGTGATTTTGCATAACAATTAGCTGAGGATAAATCAAATAAAATAAAACCGATTTTTGTAAAATAAAACCGACGTGTCATTTAGATATATTTATGTTATATTTAATAAACGTTATAAATGAACGCTTCAATAAATAATTTCCAGATTAATTCTGAGTCATTCAAAAATGTTGAAAAATCAAAAGCTACATATATTGATAAATAGAGTCTATCAAATTGGTAAAGCGATATGAATCGTATCATATAAGGTTTCATTGTAACTACTCTAAGTAATACCTACGCAGCTTATTCACTAATTTTGATTGGCCCGTCTCCGTTGATATGTGAGTTATAGCATGAGTCTCGTTTTTCATATCATAGGGTATTTACTCACCACGTTGAGCCTGCTTTTTCAAGGTAGAATTTCTTCATCTTGAAAATGAACAAAAAATACATGATGATATGGGAGCAATTAGAATATCCTGAACATAGGGTTTTGAGTTGGAATAAAGAGTAGAATGGTTGCCTAATTTGTGACGAAAGTAAATGAATATAAATGTTAATCACAACTAAAGCGTGAAACATCAGAGTCAAACAGCGTGATATAAATTAGTTTTACGGTTGTGCTGATAAATCAAATAAAACCGATTTTTTTGTCCGTTTGACGTGTCGTTTTGATACATTTCATATTTCATTAAATTAATGCTACAAAATTTTAAATCTTAACTTGCAGGTTCCAAATTAGTCGGCCTTGGTGTCACCAATTGAAACCGCACCAGCGTCTAGTTTGTTGCCCAAACTGTGTTGGCTGATTTTAAGCCTAATCACCCTGATACGTGGACTTTCGGGTTTAATGCCGTCATTTAGCGGAGAGCCAAAAATACTTCTTGGTATTTTTTGTTGCGATTTTTTTTCTTTTTCTCGATTGTTTTCCCTGTTTTCTTTTTGCTAAAATGACGCCACAAAATCTCTGCGGACGCGGCATTATTTTTAATTATATCCGACGCAGTGGCACGTTGAATATATCCAATTTAATGGTTCATGTAAATAACAACAAAAAAAGATTGGGGCAGCGAAAATTTTCGAGAACTAATTATTTACAACATCGGCAGACAGGCCTAAAAATGCCATTAATGGATGCCGGGAAATAAATGCCCATGAAGATCACGCAAACGTGGCGCTTTAAGGGAAAAAATGCGTCAGCAAATAAGGGGGCGTCATGCTGAAAGCAAAGCTATTTTCACGTAGGTTAAAATATGATAAAAAAAAAGACTGAAGTAAGACTTGGAGTATGACTCCAATTGATTTACTAAAATAAAATTGTTATATCGATATTCCAACTATAAAAGCACTTATATATATCGTTAAGAGCTTTTATAATTTATTCAACTTTGGTTTAAAACCAACAATAAGAATTTAATAGTATCTCGTTTTTACTGTCTACTAAGGTAATCGGTGTGCATCATAAAATGTGATGGTACCAACAGTGATTGTTCCAACTACTTTTGTTTATTTTTTTAAATAATTTAGTAAACTGCATCCTCATGATTCTGATGTGGTCGTGCACTTTGCTATACTAATTAGGATTTGATCGATTTTTAATACCCAAAATTCCCGGGCCATAATGATATCCGGTCAAAGCTCTGCCCTTACTGTCATGTTTTCCGTATTTCTGACTTAAATTCGTTCTACTCATTTTCAAACTTCAACTTCGTGTTTCCAAACCGCCACGTCGACACCGGATATTCCCTGTATCAAATTTAAAACAAAAAAAGTAGTCGCTGTCATAAAGATGTATCGGGCGATTAAAATGGGAGAATTCGTGTCACCATAAAACAAAATGCCAAAAGAACAAAATGACCGCAACGTTTTTAAATTTTGTGTACAAAAATTGTGATCTACGTGTCAAACTGCATCATATGTGATTGAAAAATTGATTTTTCGTGCAGAACAAAAAAAATAAATGAATTTATAAACCAACAAAAAAAAACAGGAAAAATAATTTGAAGAAAAATTAATCAAATTCAAATTGATGTCTGGTCATTTTTTTATCGTGACTGCTCTAAGAAATACCTACGCACCGTATGTACCAATCTTTGATTGGCTCGTCTCTTTTGATATTTTACTTATCAACTGAATCACGTGCTTCGAGAGATAGTACGTTAAATTAACATAGCTGTTTAATGTTAAATTTTTTGAACGATCATTAATAGTAAAATGTGTCATAAGAAGAAAAAGTTGAGGATTTCTCACTTTTAATCAAAAAGCCAATTTAGTTTTAAAAGCCCGTACGATTAAAATATCAGAATACTTTTTTTTCATGTTTCGTCCAAAAACAAAATGCAAAAAAAAAAAATTTTTGCAAATTATACACCTTGCAGAGAAAAAAAAGTCTCCCCCGTCGTAATCATTATCCGGATTAAAATGATCCCAACGTAATTACTATCAGAAAAAACGGCGTCACTGAATCTGTTCCGAGTCACCACAACATTTTCACATAATCACGTTTTATTTCTGTGGCGAAAATTGCCTAATTAAAGTTGTTATTTTGCGCGGCCGACGAGTAACAGCTTGAAATTATTTGCCATTTTATTCCCCCTTTTTTCACGTAAGTCAGATGGACATAAAAAAATCGAAAAGTGTTGATTGATAACAATATTAGTGCACTTGAAGAGGTTAAAATTTACGATTCTATCGAAACGTGATGTTTAGTTATGGTCAAAATAGGGTCGTCTGTTTGATGGAACATTCCGGATTACAAGTTAATGTGGAGATTCGAACGGTACATTAAAAAACAACTCAAACAGATAAAGTACATTAATTTCGTTCACTTTCTTTTGTCTTGTTTAAAAAATTGAAAAACAAATTGAGATTTAAGTATAAAATCAATTATACTTTCTTTAAATTATGCTTAACTCTCAGGGGAAGGAGTTTTCGGGAACCCGTAGGGGGGAATGCGTGTAAATAAACACGCACTTCAAAAATTCACAATAATTTGCAATAATTAAAAAAAACTGGTGAAACCAAGTTGTAGAGCTCGTCAAACTATGTCGATCTGACTATTCAAAGAAATTGATTTGGGTCACCAGGGCCCCCTAGAGAGCTGTTCGAAATCTTCAACCTACGCAAAAAACACCGGTAATCGAATTTTCTCGAAAAGTTGAGGGGGGGGTCACCAATAACCGTTTTGCCCTACGGGGCCTCCATATGCCTTGAATCGACGAAAAAAACAGTTGCGTGTCTATTCACACGCACTTCCCCCCTGTGAGTTAATGAAATAACATATAGACTGTGGACCAATGTTTCGAAATATACGACGAAAACACTAAAAATATATTTAATTCGCATTTGTTGAGATTCTCTTGTTTTTCATACTATAACGGTAACGCTTACAGTACTTACTCTCATACGAACCATTTTTAGTTCTCGAAAAAAGGTGACCGTCGAAAAAAATTGCGCCCCTCATGGGGTTAATATGGGAAACATATAAACGATCCTTATAGGAGCGCCCCTTTTAAACCCCTTACGTTACCCATAACGAGAATAGACGTTTTTTTCGAAATCGACCAGCTCGCTTTCGGCGGAAACAGTAAGATCCTGTGTTTTCTGAGTAGAGTTTCAATTCGTACAAATAACAGCCAAATTATTCAGAATAAAGTGTACACTCGTGATGTTTAACTCGTTATGCATGAATTATGCAGGCCAATTATGTTCCCTTTGACATTTTATTTATTCTTGAACAGTCTTGGATTTATATGATTTTAGTCGCATAAGAGTTGTTTCATTATGCAACTATGTTACTACCGTACAGTTTACTAATTTTATCTCTTTTTTTTTTGCTGAGATGACAATTTTTATGACTGAAATATCCGTCAATTCAGAAATACATGGCTTCCTACGTTTTTCAACTGAAAAATTTTCTTCCTTCCTGGCAGGAAGTTCCTGTACTTATAAGTACTAATTTAGTCATTTTGACAATCGATACTAAGCACCAAAAAAATCCAGCTTAATGGATACTTGATTAACAAGTACATAAATTGCCAACGTATAATTTAATCCAAATTTTTATCTGTAATGGGGTATTTTGTGTGCTCATGCCATTTCGGGTAAACATAGATATTAGTCTAATTTTCTTAAAGATTTCCTTTTTGGAAAGTTAATGCTACGTTTCAAACTTGCAAAAATTGTGAACAATTTCTCATATGATAGTTAACTCTCAGAGGGAAGGAGTTTTTGGGAACCCGTAGGGGGAAATGCGTGTAAATAAACACGCACTTAAAAAATCAGAATAATTCGCAATAATTCAAAAAAACTGGTAAAGCCAAGTTGTAGAGCTCGTCAAACTACGTCGATCTGATTATTCAGAAATTGATTTGGGCCACCAGGGCCCCCTAGAGAGCTGTTTGAAATCTCCAACCTACGCAAAAATAAAAACCGTCACTCGAATTTTCTCGAAAAGTTTAGGGGGCCACCAATACCCGTTTTGCCCTACGGGGCCTCCATATGCCTTAAATCGACCAAACAAAACAGTTGCGTGTCTATTTACCCGCACTTCCCCCTGTGAGTTTAAATGGATTTTATTCGCAAATATATCAGTGAAAAATTCCAAATGTTGCCAATGTTCCTGATTTTGGTCGAAATTTGAAACTATGTATTAAAGCCTTTAGTCTAAAGGGGGTCTTATTGACCATTTTTACGGTTTTTTTGCGATTTTCATTCCGAAAAATTCTAATTACATGTAGTTCGACAATTTAGAAGCTAAACTGAGTAGAAAATGAGTCAGAATGGTTTCTGAAGGAACTTTCCTAACGAATTATCTCAATTATACATTTGTTGTTTGAGTATGTTTCGTCGGTCCAAGTCGTTGTTGTTTAAATTGTAAGCTGTCAGTGTTTTGTGTGTTCACCAAGTGTCTCAATTATGGTAGATAGTGTCACCCAGCAAAAAATTATCAGCTACTTTCTATTTCGACCCGCATTCTAAGGGTCCAAGTCATCCATTTCTAAAATAATTGATGGGAGCAAAAAATTATCGAAAAAGTGTCAGTTTGGATATAAGGTCTGACAATATGGGAATTATACTACCTTTCCAGAAAGGTTTTCATGCGTTTAAATCTGTGAGCTCAAATAATTGGGGCCAAAAATATATTATTTTGCGAAAATATGTTTCTTCATGTNAAAATAACGTAAGAATAAAAATATCAAAAACAGGAAACCTTTTTTAGGCCAAAAAAAAGTAACGAAGAACCAAAAGAACAAAAAAGAACATTCAAGGACACAACTTCCGTCTAAGTCGGCGTTTCGCTTTTGCTGGGTTTTAGATTTTATTCGGCAACGGGGGGCATTAGGCCGGATCATTTCAAAAATTAAATATTGTTTTTCAATTCGAATGAAATCAATGTCAAATAAGCGCGCACTTACCAAGTACAAATCCTATCAACAACATAAGGTCAAGAAATGTGTTACAACATTAGCCCCTGGTTGGTTGAAATTGAAATGAACCCCTTCCGATAAGGGCCTTGTCCACTTAACTGCCATTCACCATGCACACTATGTGTTTAGGAAAGTTGTCAGTGTTTTTTTTCTACTCAACGTTTAACATGAATTTCCGCCATTTTTTTTTCTTATTTTCTAGATAACCAAAATCGAGTTTTTTTTCCACAGGTCAATAACTTGAATATCGCCTCCTAGAAAATGCGGTATAAAAGACGGCGGAAATTCATGTAAAACGCCGAGCATCCATAGGTTTTTATCGCACGGTAATTAGCTGGTGAAGAGTACTTTTGCGACCATTTGTGGTCGCGAAAAAAAGCCGTTTATGAGTACTTTCGCGACCACACCATTTGGTCGCGAATCGTTGTTTAAAACATGGTTTCGCGACACGGTCACACACATGGTCATGGTCATGACCACAAGGTCGTGGCCACAACTTAATTAGACATATAATTTATCATTGATTGGAAACAAATTCACTGAACCTTACAGTACCCGAAATAGCTGACCTTATAACCGCCCTTTTGGAGCAGCGATTCGTCCTAAAAATAACTGATCCACCGTGATGTAATTTTGGGCGTATGTTAAATAATTTCGATTATTATTATTTAATAAAACAAGGTCGA
>SCLG01001358.1:0-13157 GCA_004367875.1 Oikopleura albicans
CATATTTGGAAATCTTTGAAGATTTAATCAAAATAATCCAATTCGAATTTTTTTTTAGATTTTTTGTTTTTAATTGTTTACATAAAAAGGACATTTTATTTTTTTACTGTGGGAAATTCTAATAATGCTACCATTGGCCTCTGAACGCATAAATGGAAATCCAATTACGGTAAAATCTGAATTAATCATATGCACATTTGGAGATTTGAGAGGTTTTTTTGGGGTTTGAATTTTTCAGGTATCAATTACAGTCCTCGTCCCCAAATCGGCAACCCCAATTCGGCAAGTCCCCAAATCGGCAAGGATTTGCCGATTTTTCGCATTAACAGCTTAGCTTTAACTCTCATGGGAAGTGTTTGTATATATGGAAACAACCGCTTTCATCGATATTAGGTCAAAATAAATATGTATAACTCTTGTTTTACTTGTTTTTATCTATTTGAAACATATTATACCAAAAATATATGATTATTAGGCCTTAAAATGGTAAAAATGCCAAATGACCCCAAATCGGCAGGAATACCCCAAATCGGCAAGGATTTTGTTTTCTTTTTTGTTGCCGATTTAGGGACGAGGACTGTATATTATATACCCTATGACCGCTGTTTAAGCATTGCGTTTTTTTTTTGTTAATTTGGTTGAAAAATCTTTATAAATTATTCGTGTCTTTCAATAATAGAACAGGGCGTAGGTGGAGACAACTACTGACAACGAGCCAACCGGTTGGATTTTTTCTTTCTTAATTTGTTTTTTGTTAGGTTTCAAATCTTAATAAGGTTTTGGGACTATTACAGTCCTTACCCTCAATACGGACGCACGATGGACAATTAGTTCCAATACGGACTCTTTTTTTGTGGAAAAATGTCCCCAAAAAAGTCGAACATGGACACTTATGACAATTCACCCCAATACGGACGCTATTTTCGAGAATCAAAACGTCCGTATTGGAAGTCAGGACTGTATGTAACTCGTCCTTTATATACACTTAAAGCGCGAACATACGGTATGTCTCTGACTGACATGCAAGGTAAAAATGTGTTCGTATTCGAATGCACATGCATTTAACCATTAATGGTTACGAAAATGCACGTATTGTGCGGGTTAACCATGCCAGAATCTGTGGCCAAAAAGTGATAACTGTGAGTGAATTCATTTCGACTAATCTAATTTCTAGATATTCGTCCAAAAACGTCGGAGAATGAAAAGGCACGCTTCAATCGCCACAATTCCATTAGTACAATAGAAGCCCATAACAGACGTCGTTCAAGTTCAAAATATCCAACATACAAAGGTGGGTTTTAAAATTGCAATAAAAAGACCAGATGCTGGCGATCTGGAGTCCAGATTTTTTTTCGGCCAAGGTCTTCATAATCTCATTTTAAGAAATGAAAAAAAAAATAATTGCAGAATTTAACCTTCAAGTCATTTGAAAATGCGTCCATTTCATTACCGTCGTATTTTTAATGCACGACATATTTTAGCGTACTAGTTTGATAGCGTTCCCCATCTTAACCGGCATAAGGGAACGCTTCACTTCAAAAAAAAAGTGTCGCGTTAATGAAAATTCTGTCGCATTAACAAAAATTGTGTCGCGTTTTAGAAAATTGTGTCGCATTAACAAAAATTTTGTCGCGTTAACGAAAATTCTGTCGCGTTAACGAAAATTATGTCGCGTTAACGAAAATTCTGTCGCGTTAACGAAAATTATGTCGCGTTAACAAAAATTATGTCGCATTAACAAAAATGCTGTCGCGTTAACGAAAATTATGTCACGTTAACGAAAATTATGTAGCGTTAACGAAAATTCTGCCGAATTAACAAAACATATGTCGCGTTAACGAAAATTATGTCGCATTAACAAAAATGCTGTCGCGTTAACGAAAATTATATCACGTTAACGAAAATTCTGTCGCGTTAACGAAAATTCTGTCGCGTTAACGAAAATTCTGTCGCGTTAACGAAAATTATGTCGCGTTAACGAAAATTCTGTCGCGTTAACGAAAATTATGTCGCGTTAACAAAAATTATGTCGCGTTAACGAAAATTTTGTCGCCTTAACGAAAATAACGTCGCGTTAACGAAAATTATGTCGCGCTAACGCACAGTCTGCCGTACTAACGAATAGTTTTCCGCGTCAATGTTTTTTTCAAAAATAACAAATTTAGTTTTATTTTAACCGGTAACTTTTGGGGAAATTTGTGGTGCCGTTTAACGGCGCACTCTATGTGTACAAAAATTGTATGAGTCGATGCATCAATGATACACATCACCTAACCAGTTATCTTACCAACTGTATTGCTGAAAAAGTGGTAAGATAATTGAATTTTGTTAAGAAAAATGGGTAGAGAATTTGGTAATATAATTGGAAATCGCGATACGTTTTGGTCCCAAAAGTGTTAAGATAACCAAATTTTGTTAAAATAACTGATTTTAAGATAACCGGTTAGGGGGTGCGTATGTATTTTGTAAATTTTTCGAGATATAATTGGTCGAAAATATTCATAAAAAACTATTCATTAGGACCTAATCTTTAGGTATTTTACGTTTTTTTTTGTTGAAATTGATAACTTTAAAAACGTATATCAAAAATACTTACTTTCATCGATTTTCGATTTTTAACTCCAATAGGCCCCGCTGAATTTTGTCAAAGCAAATACATTTTTGCATAATGACTATTGAATTACAATTAATTATCATCAAGTCTTGTATTCGATAAAATACGGTATATATCTAAAACAGTGCTTAGGGAAGTAGCACACTAAAAATAAAATAAAATGTCATTTAATTGATTAAATTACGTCAAAAAAATTCTGAAAAGTTCGGGTAAATGACGAAAGAGTAAGGCCACTAATACAGTTTGGGCTAAATGCGATTACTATCAGCTCTCGATTTGACTAAAATGATAACATGGAACTGTTTCTTTATTTAACTCCCTTCCGCTATGCGTGAACGATTAGCCACGGCACACGGTACACAAAACGTAAAAAGAAAAATATATATTTAACTCCGGCAGGGACGTGCATAGCAATTCGTAACATGTTATTAATCCCGATTATACTAAACGTGTTATGCCTGTAAAATTTATCATAAAATTAATTTAATTAAATGGAAGATTATTAATAAGCGGCTCACACGAATTCCCGGCGTTTTTGCTTTCGAATTTTCTAGATTGGTAAATTGCATTTTTTTTTTCGAATTGAAACATTTATTTCTTTTGAGCCTCGCATAGACAGTGAAGATCACGAATTAGAAAAAAAAGAGACACGTTGTGACGCTAGAGAGCATTTTTTTTCCTTTGAACCTAGAAAGGCTCTCTAGCGACTAAAGGTATAGCCTCTTTCATAGGTTTTATTCCAAATGATGTACGTTATTTGTTACTAATATATTAAGTATGCTAATTTTAGAGTAATCTATTTTAACTACACCATCTACTTGTTTAAATTAACAGTCCTTTTCCGCCTACGCACTACCTGCTTTAAGTAATAGTCCCACTTTAAATAACAGTTTTTGTTCCATTTTTAGGCTCACTTTAAACATACACCCCCTGCGCTGTTATCTTGCAACTATCGCATGAAAAAAATCTGCAAGATAACGGAGCGAACGGGGAAATCTGCAAGATAACAGCGCAGGGCTTAACACATAAAGATAGGGATTCCTGGAAAACTGGCCGAAAAAAATCTGCAAGATAACTGAGCCAACGGGAAGATCTGCAAGATAACGGGAGACAAGATAACAGCGCAGGGGGTGTATAAACGGAACCAGGGCTCGGCACGCGGCTTATATAACTTTAAGCAGGTAGTGCGTAGGCGAAAAAACTGACTGTTACTTTAAGCAGGTAGATGGTGTATATCTTCATTTAACTACAATGCGCTATTCGTCAACTATGAGCTACGCCATGGCGCGCCACATATACACAAACCCGTAAAAAACATATATTTTAACTCCGGTAGGTACGTGCATGTCAATTCGTAACATGGTGTTAATCCCGATTATACTCAACGTGTTACAACTTTCAATTTTTGACATAAAAAATAGACGAGAGAAATTCTGCATGATAATGAGGGGTAACGATCGTGTGCCACTTGTCAAACGTATTTCATAACACAAAAAAAGTATTGCCAACAGCGTCGACAATGTTTTATAATCTAAATTTACATACAAAAAAAAATGAATCTTCCAAAAAGTCAAAATAAAAATATATGATTTTGACACAAAAATACAAACCAAATAGTATGAAGAATGTACAGTCAATGAATCTTATAAAACACATTCAGAGGGAACACGTTTAGAGATTACTGATGGTCTAAAGTCCCTACTCCCATTAGGACTGTTTTTCAGAACACCCAAAGTAGTCATTTTTGAACTTTTGGAAGGACTTTTTACGAAAGTGGGGTAAAAGCGCCCATAATGGGAGTAAGAAATGTATTTTAAAACGTTTCATTGAAATATTTTAATTATTTTTAGGTCAAATAATTATATGAAAATTAATGTCCGTTGTTTTAGAGCCGGCGGTGCTCTAAAAATCCAGATAATATATTTTATGGAGAAAAGGCAATCCGCCGATAGTTTATAGATACATATACAGTCCTTGCTCATTTATCGGACGCTCATTTATTGGACGATTGCTCCTTTTCCGGACGCTTTTTCGGTCAAAGTGGGGTCATACTAATAGAAAAGTGGGCCTTTTTGTGACGATGCTCCTTTTTCGGACGCTATTTTCGAGAACCGAAAACGTCCGATAAATGAGTAAGTACTGTACTATAAACTTTACTATTTACTTATATTATATGATTTATAGATAAACTGTCGGCGGATTACTCTTTTTCCATAAATACATTCTCCGGATTCCGGCGGTACCGTTTTAGATATGTCCAATAGCCTTGGCAATAGGTCACATACAAACACACACCTTGTCGTTGATTAATAGTAATTTAATAGTTATTATAGAAAAATTCTTTGATTCGGCAAACTTGAAGCGGATTTTTAAGGTATTAATCGGAAGTCGATAAGATTGAGCAGTTTTAGACATAATGGACGATTTTCGTCTTTTTTTCCAAATAATATGCCGTATTTCTATCTTTCAGTTGTATCGGAAATGCGTTGCTACTAATGTCATTTCCTCTGGCAAATCCTGGTCATAAAAAGAACGTTAAAAAACTTGTTAATTTAGAAGAACAACCCATTAACAAAACGATAAGAACGCAAAAAATAAATAGTATTTAAAAATATTGCTTTATTGTTAATTTTTTATTACACAAGTAACTTGTTGACCCTATCTTGCACACCTACACTATACTCGCACGCTTTTTGATTGGTTTGTTTCCATTGTTCAATATAAGAGTTATTAATCACGTGGTTTTAATTCTTAGAGTGTCAACCGAATTAGAATTCGAATTCGATTATAATATGTACACCACCTAACCATTTGACTTAACACATTTTTTTCCAAAAAAGGTGTTAATTCAAATCCAAATTGTTAAGTCAAATGCAAACTGTTAAGCCACATGGGTAGTGCGTAGGTTAAAACCCTGGAAAACTTGAAACTATAAAAAAATGATATAAAACAATATAATGAACGAAAAAATCCAAAAAATTGTTATACACCGCCTGAGGGTTTGTCAGGACACTTTCTCCTTCCAAAACCGGTAAACCCCAAGGGCGTAGGCGGAAATGCTGGAAAAAAAAGACAAAAAAAGGACAAAAAAGTGTTAATTCAACTGCAAACTGTTAAGTCAAATGCAAACTGTTAAACCAAATGGTGTTAAGTCAAATGGTTAGGTGGTGTATATCATATTTTATATAATTATTTATGCAAAATATTATTTGAGCATCCTAAAAGTCAAAGATTTGTCAAATTTCAGACTGACCCCTAAGTTTATTAGACTTTAATTATTTTCAATTTTATCAAATAACGATAATATATGCCTCAGGGACTGTAGTTGTTTTTAACGTTTTTTTTTCTGCGAGCGACCTTTATGGGAGCATCCTCAATTGCTTATTACTAATGAGTCATTCACAAAGGATTAAGAACCAGATTGTACTTAAGTCAACCCAAAATGATTCTTAATCGTTCACGCCATTCGGAAGCGTGTTTAAAATAATACACTTTTTTTAATTTTAAAATTCAAATGAATAAAACATTGTAATCGCATTATGCATCAACAAATCAACGTTCGTTAAAAAGAGGGGGGTGTGGACGTTGAGAGGTACGTTAAGCTCCGTAAAGTGGTGACGTATTCGATTAACGATTTCTTTACTTTATGCATTTTTTGACACGTTAGTAGTATAGGACGTGAGTATGCAAATGGTGTATTTCGGACACAAAAAAAAAGAAAATGGAATTTGAAGTGATATTAGGGCAACGTTTTTTTTCTTGCACCACCTTAAACGACACACCCGGTATTCAATTATAGTTGAAAGAAAAAGCAATATGAGCCGGAAACCAGGATAAAGGGACTTCCCCGTGTTTTTGCTAAATTCACACCGTCTAAATTGGGGTAAGGAAAAAACGGAATAACTGAAACCGTTTGGCCAATTCATCGCCCTCCAAAAGTTGGTTATTCAGTTTCTTATTTTACCAATTCAGACGGTACCTTCTAAATATGTGCGAGAACGTGGCAATACAGGGAAACCTGACAATTTTGCGAGAACGTAGCGCTTTTTTAAAATGGAATCGTAACAACCGGACATCGTGAATATGGGATTTTTTTAACTTTCACAAAAATGCAAAAAGCATGATTTTCAGAAAGAGAGACTCCATTGAGCACGTCGCATTCTTATAAGTTCAAAATGGGACACCCACACACACGCTGATTGGCCACAAGAAGTGAGCCACATCTCAGTGCGCTCTCTCGATTGGCCTCCGGGAGGCCGCCTCCCCCATGGTTATCGTAGTAATGCTCGCTTGCTAATTGGGCAAACAAAATCCCGAAGTCAAGAGGTCCGGTCTTTATTAGAAAAAATATTTTTTTTGTTCATCGAAGTTTTGAAAATAATTGTACCAAATGGTTCTCGGTAAAATGTACGTAAAATATCTTTGACACGTTATTGACAATTTGTACTTCCAACAAAGATATAATTTGAAATGATATTAGGGCAACGTTTTTTGCACCTTAAAACCCGGTATTGAATTATCGTTGAAAGGAAAGGCAATCAGGGCCGGAAAAGAAGGATGAAAAAACCTCACCGTTTCACAACTTTTTTTGCTCACTTTCTTATGTGTTCTAAAGAAGTGTCGCGTAAAATAAACTTTATGTAATTTTTGAACGGCTTATCAGATCGGCAAATGCCTTTCCGGATTGCCCTATTTTGGCATCTTTTTTCCAACACTTTTTTTCGGTAGTGTTAGATATGTAACGGGAGTGCCTTTTCGAGTAATTTAATGTACTGGCCAAGCAATTTTTTAATCTTACAAGACTGGGTATATCCGTGAGTTATTATGCTGAGGAATCGTTAAAACGTCATATCTATTTTTTCACATATCGTACAGGTGTTTTGTTACGTGTCACAGCAAGCCTTGGCGCTTATCACAAATTGTAATGTGGGAAATGTGGGAAGTCTAAAAGGTTTGAAATCACTATGGCGGTTTTACTCCTTAGATATCTAAAATATCCTTAAATATTTTGGTATAAAATCTAAGAATTAACAACTACTAAGGGAACAGGATATTTTCTATTTGTAGTCGTTTTTTTTAAATAGTTGCTGAAAATTAAAATTTTGGTCAAAAACTAAAATGTTGGCCAAAAATTCAGATTTTGGCCAAAAATTCAAATTTTGGTGAAAATTCAAATTTTGGCCAAAAATTCAAATTTTGGTGAAAATTCAAATTTTGGCCGAAAATTCAAATTTTGGTGAAAATTCAAATTTTGGCCAAAAATTCAAATTTTGGCCAAAAATTCAAATTTTGGCCAAAAATTCAACTTTTGGCCAAAAATTCAGATTTTAGCCCACAATTTAAATTTTGGTGAAAAATCAAACTTAATTATAAAAGCAAATGGCGGTTTTTGATATTTAACAAGCAAAAAAAAAGTCGACCTTGATTAGAGGAAACGTTGAGGGATTAAAAACGGTCCAATAACGAGCTATATTGGATATCATTTTCTAATTTCCATTTTACTTGTTTATATTACTTCAAGTGGTCCCATATTGCATGCAATCTAACGGTTTGCTTGATTTTTTACCGTTGAATCCCGATCTTTAGAATTTCATCACTAAAAAACAGTGTAAAAAGTCCAAATTTTCTAGAAAGTGAGAGATACAATATGTTGAGAATAGTACGCACATTTCATATGTGACATACTGTATTTAACACATGTCACCTCTCGTCTAAAAAGATTTTTTTGTAAAAAAAAAACGTCAAAAAGAGGCGTTCACCGTGGAAGGCGTGATAAGCTGAGTAAAGCAGTGACGTATTCGATTAACATTGTTCTTACTTTATAAGTAGCTCAACCTTCTGGTGACACGTTATCGACCTTATTTCAATGCCAATGTGAACGTCATTTAAGACGCCATTTCATTCGTGAATTATCATGAATATTCCCCCGTTTTTTTTTTGTTAGAAGACGTTTAAAGGAGGATACACGGTAGATTTGAAAGACGTTCCGATTTGATGCGCTCGGATAAAAACGTCTTATCTTTTGAGTGTTGCCTTTCTGTTTTTTTTTGTTTCTTGTCTTTTTGGAAAAAAATANCCTCATAAGGAAGGCTCCCACGTGTAAGGTTCAATGATTTTTCGCTATTTTTTGTCAATATTTGGAAAAGTCGATTTATCAAAGAGTTTTCAAGACGGCGACTGTTTTCATTGATTATGGTGAAATATTTGATGTGTGATAAATTAGCAAATAATCTTTAAAATTCCATGAAATTGGTATACACTGGGTGCGCTCTAAATTTTCAGAAAAAAACATGGATTTCTAGAGCCAAAAAGGGAGCAAAATTAATTATTGGAGGACAGTGCGTAGGCGGTAAAACATAATGGTTTCTACGAGAATATCTGGGATTCTTGCATAATTTTCTGTGGAATTTTTCTGAAAATCTGATAAGTAAAATTGTACATCAATACAATTAAATCAAATACAATTTTTTGTATAAATGTCAATGTTTTTTGCATTAGGGGATACGGCGTAGGCGGAGACCCTATCTTTTAAAATGGATATCCAGGATACGTTTGGTGTCAGAAAGTAGATGTATTAATAAGATTAATTGGCTAAAAAGTGTTCAAAAAGTGTTTTGGCAACATATTTTTATCGAAAAAACGCTCTGAATATGAGTCACATGTGTAGTTTACTGACTGATTTAAGTTAACAGATTATTGTAAATAGTAACACACTCGAATATTGATGCATAAGATCGAACTTAACCGTTAACTAAAGGGTTCTAAGAGGTGCAACAAACTTTCATATATTGTATATTATTTTAATGATATGTTTTACCAAAAATATAATTTAGTTCCACTATAAATATACACTTCTCGTCTGGCCCTTACCAAATATTTAACGGGTTGATTTGACGAAAACAAGAATTATCGTTTGAGTTATAATCTTCGATTTGATAAAAACTTCATATAACGTTCTCTAGAAACTTCCTGTTTTATCCGTACGAAAAAAAAATTTTGATGCGCATGAATTTAGTAGTAAAAAATACGACAAAGGGCACATGTTTGCCGCTAGAGAGTATACCTTGATCTCTTAAACGGTAAAAAATTACCCTCTAGCGCCAAATTCTTGAAAGCGAGCTAAAGAAACTTTTTTTCGACCAATTAACCTTCTTTGGTTTAAAATAGCATTTTGTTTCTGAAAAGTGCCAACTTTCCCCTTTGTAAATATACAGGGTGCGTAGTTAACCGTTTACCAAATTTTCTGAAGATGAGAAACCGCGTTTGCGGTTTGTCTTGGAAATCTTAAAAATTCCGAATGTTTGTGTGGTCCAACAATGAAACAGCCTGAGGTAATTTGTGCACGCACTTTTCATGCTCAAATAATATAAAACTGCGTGCACAAATTTATGCTGGCTCCTTTATCGTTGAACCACACAGTAGTTAACGGACCGTGTTGGCGTTAGTTTCGGCCAAAAATTGGACACTTAACTGCTCACCCTGTGTAGAGTTTACAATATTTCAAAGAGCATATGTGTATTGATTTGTATAACAGACGACTATTCTTTGGATCATTTATTTCAATTAGATACGTATAATTAGGGTGTCCCGTTGTTTCCATGTATTGTATTCCATTCTGTCGTATTCTTAATGATAATATTTGTAGAAAGCGCATCAATCAAAGAGCCGTCACGTCGCCGCTCGTCGGTTCGCCAATTGACAAAAGCCGTTATTCACAAGCTAAAAGAAGTCCGCGCCAAGTACGTAATTTAACCCATACTGTGCAAAAAAAAAACGGAACCACAAACCATCTCATTAAACATGGCCATTTAACTCTTAGACGCTCACCACAAAAAAGTGATTCATTAGAAACTTAAGTTTAGGTCAATTTCGGATATTCGAGCCACTTTTCGGCAATTTTTGATTGATAATTGAGTTAACGAGTATCCAATCAAGCGGTTGAAACATTTTCGTTAAATTTTTAATTGACATTTAGATTTTGGCAACGTTTATCTAAAAAATAGTAAAATTTTATTAATTTAGCGTATTTTTTGTTATTTTTAGTTTTTAAAAGCAGTCTTTCAAGTCTTTCTAGTGCACTGCAATATTTCAAAGAAAACCTTTTTGGGGAGAAAAAAATAATGATTTTCTTCAAATTCTAAATTTTACTTCGAAAAATTAAAATTCTAGAATATTAAATTGCAAAATTTTCTGCTTGACATATAATACCTACCCAACAAAATTTATTTTTAGAGAGGAAAACCAAAAAAAAAAATAAGTTTCTTCAAATTCGAAATTTTACTTTGAAAAATTGAAATTCTAGAATATTGAGTTGCAAAATTTTCTGCTTGATATATAATACCTACCCAACAAAATTTATTTTTAGAGAGGAAAACCAAAAAAAAAATAAGTTTCTTCAAATTCGAAATTTTACTTTGAAAAATTGAAATTCTAGAATATCAAGTTATAACATTTCCTGTGTGACATATAATACCTACCCGACAAAATTAATTAATTACTTTTTCTGGTTTAAGGATTTTTGAAGCTCAAATCTCCCAAAGAGAGATAAAAAATATCATTTTGCATTTTTTTTTAATTTATTGGAATGTTTCACAACCCAGGGTAGAAATAATTTATACGTGTATCAGTCGGTGATATGAACATACATGTCAAATAACTACAATGCTTTATTAGCATAACACAAAAAAAAATTTTGAATAACAACTACATTTTTGTGTGTACAACATTTTACCGTAATTCTAACTGATAATGAGTCGAGTGCGCGTCTGGGAGTTAAAATCAGCGATATAATAAATTAACATGACTAATGCCCAACATGAAACGATTTTCTTTATTCCAACTTACATAACATTTCGATTAGTTATAATCATGATTTATCATGAAGTTTGTTCATGTTGGACATTTGATAAAAGTCTTGTTCATCCACTTTAGCCCATATTCATTTACTAACCAAATAAATCGTGAAAGTTGGCCAGTCTTGGCATCTACGAGTTAAAGGGCAACAATATTTTTTTAAACGTGAAAACGTCGAAATAACTAGACGAAACGGTTGTTATAAAGTAAACACTTATTAATTTATGAATGAAGGAGTTTTTGAAGAAAGATGAATTGGTCGATTTTTCCGACCAATTATACCTTTTTCAAACTAGACCTGAAAATGATAAAAAAAGGCAACATTTTTTTTATCTTAAGAAAATGTAATCGGTCGAAAAAGTTCGACCAATTCACCCTTTTTCAAAACTACTTTGTTCATATAATATATTATTATGTATGTACTTTGTAACAATTGTGTCAATTTTATTTGAAAACTGGCTGATTCAAAATTATCAGCAATATTAACCCCTTTTAGAAACCAGCGAGATTTTCTGGTCTTTTAACCAGTCAAATTTCTTGCGATGAAAATTGGAGGCGGCCTGGGTCACTTATGGGACATGTCCCGAAATTTACCGGGTAAAAAAAATTGGGAAATTAACTTGCTCACGTGCAAGTTTCGGAGGAGTAAACTTTGATGAAGATGGCGTGGCTCATCTTTTGTTAAAAATAATTTGGACGGTTCCAAAACTACGGTAAAAACAAAGCTATGGTGGCTACTTATTTGGGCAAAAACGTTATCAAAGTGTGCACAAAAGTTAACAGTTAAAACAGCGTGTTTCTCTATTTTAAGTTTTTGGGCGAAAGTTTATTTATCAACGAATTGCCAATCAGTTGTTATTCGAAAATAATTTCGGAAAAAAAATTAAATAATAAATACCGCATGTTAAAAATCGAGGAACAAAGTGTGAAAAATATACACACTGTTCACATAATAATTTCGCTAATGTCAACATTTTTTTCGGGCTTCACCTCAAAACATAATTTTCTTCAAAAATTTTTTCAACTTACAAATTCAACAACAACTATGTTTAACTTGTGTGCGCACTTTACTAACTGTGGCCAGAATTATAAAAAGAAAAACACGTCAAATTGGTTGGTTAAACCCGCGGTAAAACCCTTGGTAGCATTATGTCAATCTGCGCAGAATGGTCACAAAAAATGGCCCCTTTCTAAAAAAACTTTGTCTTTTTTGTTAAAAATGCTTTTGACCACATTTATAATAAATAGTGCTTAGATTTAAAAACAAATTCTGTTTGAAAAAAAATGTTTTGGTTAAATGTGGCCAAATGCATTTTTACGTACCATTTTATTATGAAATTTCTAAAAACTTGATTGAATTGATCATGTTAAAAATTTTCTAACGTGGCCACGGAGATATTATCTCAGCCATTTAATAGAGATCATGCAAATTATATTCCAGTTTCTCCTTTCGTGTTTTTGCAGAGTGAAAAAACATTACAGTGTGTGTTCAACTGTTTGCCACTTTGTTCATTTCTACACTTTCTTTTGATCAAAAACAGATCTAAGAGGGTGCTTAATTTATCCCATGAAATTAATTGGTGAACAATTTGAGTTTCATTCAGCCGGTTATATTATTACTAAATAATTTATTAGTGTATAAAACACTTTAGACACGTTTTCAAGACTGTCGAGATTAGTATTTGCGTCA
>SCLG01001359.1:0-12935 GCA_004367875.1 Oikopleura albicans
ATACATTTTTTTTAAATTTCTTATGACGCACCGCTATGAAGAGTCAATCCTACGGCTTACACGCTGAAAGTGATAACGAAGAAAACGAAGATCCGGTAAATTACGAGAGCTTCTTTGGTTTTTCAGGGTGTTCCAATATGATTTTGGAGATTTTTATGTTTGAGTTATGGCTTCAAAATCGAAAATTATGATTTTTTGAAAATCTTCCTATAATGCGTACAGGACTTTGGAGAATCAAATGATGAAATATGGGTGTATTATTTGGAATATGGAATGGCAATTACCTCCGTGAAAAAACTTTTCAGTCATATATAAGCCCTAAAAACCGTTTTTTAGAAAATCTTCCTATAGCCTCTACAGGACTTTGGAGAAAAAAAATTCAAAAAAATATTATAACAGTCGTGTTTCTTGATGTCTGAAACCCTTCTGTACAAAATTTAAGCGCAATTGGAGAAACCGGAAATTTCAACCGGTTTTTTACCGGACTTCCGGTTGGTAAAAATGCTCGACGATAACGTCAATGTTATTTTCTCGAAAGTTGAGGGGGGGGGTCAGCGGTATCCGTTTCGCCCTACGGGGCCTCCTTATGCCTTAAACCCCCGAAAAAGGGCCTTGTGTGACTAAAAGGCACACGGTGCCCCCTGGGAGTTAAAGTTAAGCATTTTCGAGTAATTTCAGTTATATCTGAGAAATATTTCGGCCACTCCCACTATTCCTAAGGATATTCTGTTGTTGATTTTGGCCTGTTTTTTAATCGATTTTTCTGAAATAACAGAAAAAGCTTTTTGAAGTTCAACATCCAAGTTGTCTGAGAAATCCAATATCCTTTTTATTTCGTTTTCAATTATGTCAGGGACTTCCAATAAGTAAAGGCTTATTTAAGAGTTCGGTTAATTACATTGGAATATCTCAAATTAACAGACTTCGAAAATTCTCTATGACTCATAGACTATGAGGGACTCTCATACAAAAATAAATCAAATTCGGAAATTACGCTTAAAAGGTCATGATTCCCAAAGTCCCCGTAATTGAACCCCAATCGTTCTGTTTCTAAGAAACTATCAAATAACTTTTGCAAATGAAAGGTATAAGNGGATTTACAAAAGCTTGAACAGCTTTTTTACGACGAACTAATTTTTATTTTATATTCAAACTTTTTTAGAAATTGTTCAGCAGTGAACAAGCTTGCTCCATTTTTTTGAACTTTTTAAATATCTTTTGAAATTAAGAAGTTAAATTTTTTTTGAAAATTAGACCAAATCACACAAGACGCTTAATACGTGTTTAAATATAAAAAAAGAAGACGAATGGTTATAAGTAACGGTGGCCGAGTGGTTAACACTTCGGAATAAATAAGAGTTCGAATCTCACTGGCGGCATACTTTTTTTTTCGTCCAAAGTTTCATTTTTCCATTTTTGCGGGGTTTGGTTTCGCCGCTAATGGCACGGTTTTGTTGTTGGGCTAATTTCGCAAATTAGCAGCACACTTTGCATACCGTTTACATAAGCGACACAAAAAATATTTAAAAGATTTTTTCAATTTCTCTGGCTAAATGGATGGAATTATTCAAAATACCGAGAAAAAAAGGTAAAAAGAGAAATTTATTAGGGCNAAAGACATGATTTCAAAGTCATGATTTATGTTTACAAAACTGACTTGACCTAACTACAAAAAGACTGACTTGACTTTTAAGCGATAAAAATGGTTGACCTTATAACCACCAGTACCTGTATTTTTTTTAATATCTTTAAGAATGATATTGGCTTTGGCCCGGCGAGATAACTTGCCAAAGTTGAGTTCTTTTTAGATAATAAAAATAAATACAGGCGTTGTTGGTTATAAGGTCAAACAAGGAGCTTCACATGCCGTGTTTTACGGACTTTAAATAGCTCTCATTCTCAAACAAGTTCGAAAAACCTGGGTTTGATTTGGCTCGTTAACCCTCGAACACGATAGCGGGAAGTTTGGCCGGCAAACGCAATTTTTGAATTGTTCGGCTTCATTAGATATAATAATAATGAAAACCAACATAGAATAATCGATTATTACAAAATTGGAGAGCAAAAAAAAAAATACAATTTTATTTCCAGTAAACCACATATGCACTTATTTGGACACTTCGTCTGTCAAAAAGTGTCTAAATTAGTGCAAATTGTCCAAATAAACGGACAGTGTGTAGGCGGAAAACTCGATTTTGTCCATATAAGAGCACGATCGGGACAAGTTATAGACCGTTTAAAAGTTTTTGTATGCAAAATAGGGAATTTTTGTCCAAATAACTGCACGATCGGGTAGTTTCTAGAACATTTCAAATTACAGTGTAGAAAAACAAAAACATTTTTGTCCAAATAACTGCACGGATCAGGTTAAGCTCTAGAAAGTTTCATTTTTTTCTAATATTAACTCGTCCCCGTTCGCCGAGTTTTGTGAAAATGAACTAGTTAGATTCTCATTAAATTTCTCAAAAAAAATGGTTCATTTTAAAACTCGGCTGTTATATATAGAAATGACTACCTGTAGATTCTAACCGGTAAAAAAGTCTCGTTTTATTTTGTTCATCGGGCAATTTTCACGAATTTCGCCATTTTTCTCCTTAATTCTGTAAAAAAGCAATAACTAGAAATTTATCAGCTGTACTGTATCAGCATAATTTTTGATAAGGCTACGGGCAGTTAATGAATAATTCGCTTATTATGATCAGAAAAATAATAATTAAAGGGTTCACTAGTTCCAAAAAAAGCTAATTTTATTACGCCGCGTCGTTTTTCGTTATCGTGTCATGTCTTACTGGGCCAAAAGCCATAATTTTTGGTAAAACGAGGACATGGGTTAAATGTTATTTGGATAACTTATATTAATTCGCGGGATTAAAAGCTATGCGATTTAGCGCGAACCGCTCGATTTAAGTGGTACCGGTTGACTTTCACGAAAATCGGCCGAGCGTTTCCAGATCGTCTGTAAATTTCTTCGATTGATTAAAGCGACACATTGTCGGACACAAGTAAGAGACACCCTGACAAATCAATCGAAGAAATTTACAAACAATCTAGAAACCCTCGGCCGATTTTCATGAAACTCAACCGGTAACATAACTGGTTAGGTGAAAAATAATAACAAAAAAACGAAAAAAATAGTACCTTTGCGGACCTTCTTTGACCCAGATAAGGTTTATTTCTTGATTATCGGCATTAACATTTCCTGTTCATTCAGTAGGCAATATTAATTAGGGAGGGGACATAGGCGTTGTTTACAAATTTGTCTCGTTTGAAAAAGTACTACCGCGGCCTAAATTCACAATGAATTCAAATCGACTTTTTCATAAGTTTTAAGGACGATTAAGGTGATAAATTCGTCCCATTTGTTGACTGATATAATTTGTCATAGACTCGATCTTGCAATTTTATAATGGAACTAGTTTTACAGTTTTTAACATAAGAGATTCGTTTTTCTTGTAAACGAATTGTTTCAATAGAGCGCTCAATCGTGTTGTTTCCGTTTTTTGAAATAAAATCTGACGAAAAAAATATCGGCAAAAAACGCTAAAAAAAGAATGACGGCTAGACCGTCATGTCTTTGATATAGAGTTTATTAGAGTCCCTTAAATGGACTTTGTGTCTCGGTATTGGACTTAAGTGTTAGCTAATGTCACCATCAATAATAATGTTAACTAAGCTGACACTTTTTCAATAAGTCATATAAAATTCTCTAAAATTAATGGAAAGTTTCTCTAGAATAAATATAACTTTCAAAAAATTTACGAACAATTGCCTAAAACAAGTCAAAATTCTCTAGAATTTCTGACCAATTTCCCTAAAGTAGGTATAAATTCTCTAGAATAAATGGAAACCTCTCCTTAAATAATTCCAATTTCTCTAGAATTAATAGTAAATTTCCCCCTATGATAGATTTGCTAAAATAATATACAGGGGACCTCAAAGTAAGGGCGACCCTCAATCTTTTGGCATTATTTTTTTCAAAATTTATTTCTTAAGTAAGCTTTGTTAAGGTTAAAGCTTTCTCAAAGTAAGGGCCACCTCAAAATAAGTGCCATTTTTTGGCATTTTTCAAAATCGAAAAGGTGGCTCTTACTTTGAGGCCCCCTGTACAAAATATTGTCAAAAAACGTTCATTTTTAGGCAAAAAAATGATTCTAAATTGGTTTTGCGCGGTAATGTTGGCCAACTCAATCGAAATTTAGAAATATTATACACAACAGAACCATTTGTGGCAAATAATATGCGAAAATTTATTGCAATTTGTGCCGACAATTCCCTACCAGTGAATGAATTAATGGCGATACAAAATTTTGTTGAAGACGTTATGATCTCAACAGTTTTCAATTCGGTCGAAGAATTTTTGCATCAACGATGTGAGCATTATCCATTGTTATTTATTCACAAAGTACGAGAAGAATTAACTAAGCTTCTCAAACATAATATGTTGCTCGGTGGTGGAAATTCGGATCATCTTCGGCGTGCACCAACAGTTTTAGAATACGATGTAATGGATGGTCATACTCAGTGTTGCAAATGTGGAAAAATGCTCATTAAAGTGATACCAGTTCGAAAAAACATGCCAAAATACATCACGCCAAAATACATCACAAATCACATACAAAATTGTGTTGGTCGCCAATGTTTGAATTGTTTGGATACTTATGAGTCTATTCAAAGTTTCAACGACCATGTAGATCAGTGTAATGAAGTATACAGGGGGGATTTCACATGAAAAAACGGGTTGCTATTTTTGACTAAATTCCACTTTAGCCCTTGACTCAATAGAGTCACCTTTGATATGGTGGCAGCCCCATTTTTGGCAAAAATTCATGTGCATTAGTATAAAATAGCCCCAAGTCTCGGTAAGTTTCATACAATTTTAGTTTGAAGATTTAAAAAAAAAACAGTTGTGTTATTCAAATCTTGTCCAAACTTAGACTTAATGTTTAATAAGATAGATAAAAGCGACCCTTGACTTGTTTTTCCTTAATATGAAATCCCCTGTATAGTTCATTCTTTCAAATCCACCACCAATCTCCAATTGAGCAGTGTGAAATCGACAAATTACACAGCGTTAAAAGAAAAGCATCTTTCGTATGTCATGGTTGTAATACGGTTTCTCAGAAGGCAAATCGATACCGACATTATCAGTCATGTGAAATGATGTCGTGTAAAAATTGTCAACTTGCCTTGCCATTTGCATTATTCAACGATCATATAGTTTTGTGCAACGTTAATGCTGATCAACCTGAAAATGGCCCATCTGATGAACTGGGAGACTCCGGATTTAATATATCATCAGATTTTTCCTCTGAACAGCCGTCATCTAGTGATGAAGCATGCACACCTGAAAAACAAGGTACTTCCAAAGAATTATTTAAATTTATTTACTACAGTCCTTACTTTTCAATACGGACGCTTTTTGTGTGATTACAAAAAATGTTTTTAAATTAATGATCATTCCCCTCAATACGGACGATATTTTCTAGAATGTTGGACGTGTTTTTCGTTAGATTAACCCTTGAAAACTTTTTCTTATTCTGATTCTTGCTATTTTAGATATATTGAATGAAAATATGGCTGAAGCTCGTGAACTTGTGAAGAAGTTGATACAAGATTTGTCACAACAGGAACGTCAGAATTTTTATTTCCAGATTGTGAAACAGTTCGATGCTCTACAAGATGATTTATCGGAACAAAACGCCAAACTCGGCTTGACACATTCCAAAATCATCACATCGTTATTGGGAAAAATGACTTCTACCCAAACCCATGGAAAAAACGCTTTGAAAAGTATAATTATTTCCGCAATAATACCTGATAATGCGAGCTCTGAAATTTTGTTTCATTTGGCCAAACACTTGAATGTCTGCGTTAGCTTCATTAAACGAGCAAATCAAGACCGAATACGCTTACAATCTAATCAGTCAACAACCAGATCAAAAGCTACTGGCCAAAATCGTTTCATTACCAACGACACTCAAAAACTTATTTGCCAGTTCTTGACAAACAACTCTTCACTTGTTGCTGGAAGTGATAGTAATGCCGTTAAGCGTGTTTCTTCGGTCACCGATCGGAACCTGATACAACTTTACGACATAAGTGCAAACAAAGTCACGGCCGGCAAAGACTCAACACTTCTGAATTATTCTCATCAGAAGCGCATTATGTTGAGAGAACACGAAACTCTTCATGCTGATTTTCTGTTTACATTTCCGCAACTGGAAGCAACACTGTCATTTACGAGTTTCAAAAATGCCACACCATTTTGGTTCGAGAAACCCAGCGCCAAACACGTCCAACATTGTGTATGTTACATATGCTAGGGGCTCGTCAAGCGACTAATTTAAGCAATGCCTATCTTATTTCGGCTTACTTTATGTAAGCAAAACTAAGCTAAGCTGATTCAATTTTTGGCTTATATTTTATAGGCCAAGCTGAAATAAGTTTAACCCATTTTCAAATTTGGCTTAACAAAGCTAAGCCATTTTAGTATTTTGGTTTACTCATTTTTTAAAAATGGCAATTATTTTGTAAGCTAAACTAAACCAAAAAATAAGCTGGTTTTGCCGAGCCCTGACCTTCGCTACAATATGAAATCAGCCGGTGATATGCTTAAAATTATTGGAACGCTTTTTGGCAATGAAATGGCTGGGCAAACGTTGGATTCAATTTTTGAATTGGCTTTTTGCAACTTTGAAACCGAAAATGAAATGACGAATGGAATAAGTGCCCAAATATTCGATTGTGCACGTCGAGACAGTAGATATAAGCACTGTTATCAACATACGAAGTCTGATAAAACATGCAACGCGTGCAGTCATTCAACATGTCTGGGAACCAATGCTCTGCTAGATGGTTTTTTGAAAGACGTGGATACAGCAACGTTGGCATATACAGTTCGGTTTTCCAGATTCCAACTCGAAAATTTGACGCGTCCGTCATTTATCCCGAAAAATCATCCTGATGCCGAAATAACTGTTTCAGACGCTATGGTTCTTATCAAAAAATCGTTTCAAAACGATGCGTTGCACTTCCTTACCAACAAAGCCTTACAACGACCTGTACGTCAGATTGAAAAAATGACAAATTTTCCGGCAGATGTTTTATTAATCGAGGCTGACTATAGTTCAGGACCGGGTTTTAGATGTGCGCAACATACGTTACTTGATCGAATTTTGAATTTAAGGCTGAATTTTAATTTTAGTCTTTATGATGATTTTCTTAAAATTGAACTCAAGTTATTAAACTTTAATTTTAAACCGTTAAAATTTTCTGAAAATTCAAAAAAAACAATCTCTAAATCTGAAATAACCTGGCTAAAGATATCGTTTTAAAAGCGCAAAAAAATACCCAGCGAGAATTTATGGGGATG
The DNA here is from genome assembly GCA_004367875.1 of Oikopleura albicans. Classification (NCBI taxonomy): domain Eukaryota; kingdom Metazoa; phylum Chordata; class Appendicularia; order Copelata; family Oikopleuridae; genus Oikopleura; species Oikopleura albicans. Next base: position 7,373 of record SCLG01001359.1, read on the forward strand.
GAGGTCACTCATCATTTAACTCTCGTTGCCAAAATACGACAAAAAGGAGTTATAAAAAGTTGGGCATTTCATGGTTTCACGCAAACAGTAAAGCACGAACGCAATTACGAGTTCATGGAACAACAAGTATTGGATCATATGAAACTCGAAGGATTCAATCCTGTTTGCATTGTCAGATTAACTGATAATTGTAGTACCGAATTCAAAAGCCGAAAAATTTTGTTTCAACTTCAAAATATGGAACTTCAAACCATGTACGTGTACAAAACTTCGCAACATGGCAAATCAGCTATTGATGGATATCATACGCATGTTACTAGGTTTATCCGGACCAAGAATCGAATAAATCAATGCCAAACAATACCCGCTATGATTGAAGAGTTGACAAAAAATGAAGAAGAAGAAGCTCGAAAGAAACCTTTGAGGACATTCAGTCGGCTGTTTTTCGAAATTCCTTCCAATATGGAACATTTGCCCAAACCGACGAAACGCGAATTTGATTTACCAATTCAGGAACAGTTTTTTAATTGAATGTCATGACTATTTTTACTCAAAAAATCCTTTGAAACCCCTTAATACTTGAATTATTGTGGCACCATGAAATTTCTGAAATATAAAACCCGTTTTAACATTTTTAGCCAACAAAGGTTGAATTGAAGCTTTAAGCATATTTCCATGAGTTTAAAAATAGCATTCGTGTAATAAACTGAACAAAGCGTACTCATCAAGCCACTTTTTGTCACAGTCAGAAGAAGTGGATATTCCGTGAAATAATTTGTATCTGCAAGGAATGTGTATACGGTTGCTTAGAAAATTGTCAAACATTACGGGGAAGCGATAATATTCTGAGTGTCCAAACTCGTGTTAACACGCCGAATAAACCGAAAAATGTCAATTCTGAAAATTTGGCGTCACGCTCTGGCAATGAAGAAATCGATTCAAACGTTGAACAGGAAAATCTTTTTGATGAAGATGATCCGATAGTAGACTGGTTGTTTCCTGAAGCCACGGAACCCGATTCCGACGAATGTGATACTGAAAATGACCTGTTTGTTCCCAACACGCCAATCAGATTACGCGAGTATGCCGTGCAAACTAACCTGACTCCCCAAGAAAAGCTTCAAGTTAACGTTTCGGATTACAAAAACGAAATGAATGGCGAATATTCGGTCAAAATCATGGACGAATATATGCAAATTTTGAAGGTTAATATAATTGTTCAATTTATTTATTTGAATTTTTGAAAAGAAATTTGTAATATATTTGTAAATTTGTGTTTGCGTTTTAAATTTTCTTACCAATTTTGTCAAACCAGATTTTAACAAATTTTTTTTGTTAAAGAAATTTACAAACAAAAAAACAAACATTGCAAATTAAAACTTATATTAAGCTCACATATACCGATTCTGCGGGAGTGTTTATACTCAATGCAACGCAAACCCAAGTTCTGACGGGGCAGTTCCGGTCACTGGATACTGAAGTTGTTTTATCGGCGTATAATTTACTGTCGGAACAAGAATCGAACACAATTTTCAATGCAACAAGACTGATTATGCCAATATACTCGTCTGCTAAAGCTTTAGAAAATGGCTTGTTTCACGCTGATTATAACAATCCGATAGGCCATTGGAATTTAATGGATATACATCTTGACAAGTTGGAAGCGAAGCTGCTGGATTCCATACGAAGTCGTTATTCCGACGGAAAACAGAAACTTAATCCTTTTCGTGAATTGGCGGTTAACATTATAAAGACATTTGACAAAGAAAAAAACAAATGCGGTTGGTCCCGATCCAAAGATGCAAAAGTAGCTTTCGTTCTTCAAGATTGCGTACAACAAAGTAATGGCATAGATCAGGGATGTGAAATGAGCGTGTAAGTCCATGAACGGCATTTTTAAGACCGTTTCCGGATTAACACGAAAAAATGGTCTTTTCCGTGAACAGCATTTTTTAAGACCGTTCCCGGATTTACACAAAAAAGTGGTTATTTGCGTGATGCAAAAATTCGATCACAAGAACGGAAAAGAACGGTCAGAAGGGTTCACGGAAATACACGGAATTTTTCGAAAAATTACGGAGTTGCACGGAAAAACCGGAAAAGAACATGAAGCAAAAATCACATTCACGCAAAATCACGAAAAACGCAAAATCATTTTGCTCAAACTTTTCCTCAAAATCCGAAAAATAAAACGTGTAAACCGGTGATACACATCACATTGGGCATGAAAAAAGTTACCGTGTATCACCGTGATAACCGCAATTTTGAGATTGAAAACCGTTCACGCAATAAAACGCGTGTGAACGTGCATCACCGGTTTGCACGAAATAGAACGTTCTCGATTTACATCCCTGGCATAGATTGTGGTCCAATAACGTTGTTTAATGCCGAAATGCTCCTGAAAAACGAAGAATTGTTTAAATGGAACTCAACCGCGTATATAAATATGAACGACATCCGAAAACAACAGATTGCAGTTTTAGAAGCATTCAAATCCAACAATAAAGTTATTGATGCTTTGTCATGCAGCCCATGCAAATCGCCAGCCAAAAATTTGCTTACGAAGAAAAACAGACCCGTGAGACGAAATCTGTTTTCTTCTGAACTGTAGTCTGCTTTTGTGAGCAATAGCTAACGAATCACATTATTTTGTTTGTACACGTGCGCCAAGTTCACAATAATTTAAAAATAAATATCTTTAAATTACAAATCACAATGGATTAGGCTCAAAACCTCGAGGGTTAAATCCAGCTAAATCTTAGCTTCGATTCGTGTTGCTTTTAACCTTCGCTGACCTTGAGCCCGGTCTTGTCTGGACTCAAAAATTTTTGACAGGAATAAGCAGATTTTTAAGGTCAAATTGTGTGATATAAACAACATTTACGAATTCTCTCAAAGTTATCATTAACGGTTGCTTCATTTAAAATTAATTAGTTTCAATTTTTTTGCGGCATTTTTATAAATTTATTTACATTTTTTGCATAAAATCGGTCTACAAATAAGAAAAAAATTCGTCTTCAAATGTAATTTTCATCTTTTTATACTATTTAAACTCAATTTTAAGAAAAAGAAGCAAATCTAAACGAAGAATCGAAAAAAAGGCCAATCGCGCAATCGATTTTATGGTTCAAAAGTCGGGAGCATCAAGTCTTAATATACCTCGGTCTGGTCCGGCGCCTGTTTGTCCTCAACTTGCTCCAACATCATTGAACCGCAAATCCGAAGTGAACATTGAAGAGAGCACAACTGGTAAAGAGGAATCCTCAGAACTTTCTCAACCAGTTTCAATAAAAGACGTTCAATGCGATTGTTATATAGTGACACCAAATGATTCTATTATTGAAATAACCGGAGTCAAAATACTAACAAAAGAGGAACTTTTGAGTGAAAATTCCTTTCGCTTTTCAGAACGTCTCAATAAATTGCAAAAAGACTGTCGACCCGGAGTTTTTCAAAAAGAAACCTATATTGGTCAATATAAGGGTTCTATGTATCCACCATTTTGGCCAAACGAACCGATTATATTTGAAAATAGTTGTATGTGGCCCGGTCAATTTGACGCCAATTGGCAGAAGCTTGTAGACCAATTTAAACAAGAAAGAGCAAGTATGTCAAATAATGATCAATTTTTTGTAAAATAACGACAAAATTGTTCAGTTTCAAAAATCAACTTTAAAATCGCAAGAAAAGCAACAATGAAGCGTCTTTTTTTCTATAAACGATTCAACATTGATCCAAAATTGAAAAAAAACGAAACTTCTGTTGATGAACACGTTGAAAATGTTGATAAAAGCGAAAATATTGAAATCGGAACAGATGATGAGGGTCCTAAACAACTGATTAAGCATTGCGTCGGTAGTTTTCGTTTTTGGACTGTCGAAGAATGGGAATACAAAATTTCTGAGATTACCAGCATACTCAGAGTATGCGACAGGAACCGCTAAAATCCATAAGTCTGATAATCAGAAAATTATATTAAATTAAAATTTGTACAAATTTTTTTCCAAAAATTAACGGATTTTAGCGATAAACTTGAGGATGACGATGATCAGTTTTTAAAATGGATTGTTGAACAAAGAGATCTGAAATTGAGGAAACGCATTGATAGCTACAGAATGCGACATCCTCCACCTCCAAATCGACTCCCGCTTGAAAATCGTTCTCATTCGTACGACTACCAAAATAAAATTCAGGTTTAATTATTATATTTTTATATAAACTTAAAAAAAACTTAGCATCGGATTTGTGTTTTCCAATGCGTATAAAAACCGCATAAATTTTGAGTGACGAAATTTTACCTTAATGGAATTAAATTAAATATTTGTTGAGTTTAGCTTCCAACGAATAAAATTCACAAAAAGAATTTGCCCTTGAAAACAAAAGTGTCAGTGGAAGAAACAAAACTGCCATCTCAAAAATCATCGACAGAAACTATTTCGAAGGTTGAAGCTACAACCAAAATTTCTTTAGATGATAAACATAAGGATATGTTTGAAAATTTGAAAAATGAGAAATATTTGGTCCATGAAACCTGTACTAAATGCGACGTGGCTTCCTTTGATTGTTTCTATTATTACAATGAAAAGTTTCAAATCTGTAAAGGTTCAATTTGCTTAAAGTGCCAAGCAACGTTTGAAGTTCAAAAAAATGAAAAATAAAATAAGTCCTTTCCACCAAAAAAACATTAAGGAGGTATCAGTCATGTTGAATACAAACTTCACACAAAAATCGCGTTGGCTATCAAATTCTAGAAATTTTGATGTTGAAAACCATCTGAAAGAAGAACCTTTGTTTTGAGGGTAAAAGGGTTGTTTTGTTTACAACTCAACATTAAATTTATATTTCAGCGTATGATATACACCTGCTCAAAGTAACGCTGCTTAAAATAACAATTTTTGCTTATAAAATATGAATTTTTCTTAAATTTATCTTTAAACGTATCATGAATAACTTATTGTAAACAAATCGACCCTATCATCCTTAAATCAACCTTTCTTCCGCGACTATAGATTGTAAACAAATTGATTGACCCCTCTGTTTTGCCGGAAATTTTAAAAGTTTAAAATTTAAACTGATTAACAAAATGCAAGATAATTACGCAGGCTTAAAAACTAAGACAAGTTCGCATAATGCATGAATTTCCGTACTCCGCAAGCAAGAAAGATAGTAAAAAAACTGCAACAAAAAACTATCTTCTCGATGTGTTTGAAGGTTAAGGCTTAAACCCTTACCAAAAATAGCCAGTAGTACCTTAACCAAAAACAGGGACGTTTGTCCTTGTTTTTTATTTTCTATTCTCCGATCGTTCGTAATTTGCACTATAAGCAAATCGATGGTCCTGAATCGAATGGGCATACTTTCGGAAGCTTTCCGACCACCCTTATACACTTTTTCGTCGATTTGACCCCAACGCCTAACAATTTTAACACTGATGCTTAACGGATAATTGGAAAACTATTTAAACACGAAACAGAACATGTCGAAAGGGGTCTTGTTTTTACACAGCTTAGAGGGGGTAGGGTTATAACGTCACAAGGTGTGACCGTTATAAGGTCAAGTCATC
>SCLG01001360.1:4760-16814 GCA_004367875.1 Oikopleura albicans
TAAGGGTAATCCGACAAAATTTTTTGACAAAAACCCTTACAGGGTTAACACAAGAATATTATTACACTTACAGGCCCCTACGCCGTTATGTTCCCCCATCTTCACTTAAATATAAATATCAAGAGGACGGTTTAAACTAAAGGGAAACGGACAACAATTTTAGAATATGAAATGAAATTTGCGTAGTAACACAAAGTAGTATAAGACTTGTTCACCCCCTACGCCGTTATGTTTCACTCAATTTCACTAAATAAAATAACTCAATTTCACTAAATAAATAAATATAAATATCAAGCGAACGGTTTNTTGCATTTGGGATAACACTTTTTTTTTGTTCAAGTTTTCCAGGGTTTTAACCTACGCACTACCCATGTGGGATAACAGTTTGCATGTGAGATAACAATTTGCATATGAAATAACACCTTTTTTCGGAAAAAAATGTGTTATCTCACATGGTTAGGTGGTGTATAAATAGCAAGCGAACCGTTTGATCTAAATGGAAACCAACAATTTTTATAATCAGTAATGAAACTTGCGTATTAAACAAAAACACAAAAATATTATTATAGATGTACACCCCCTTCACCGTTATGTTTAACCCATTTTCACGAAATATACAAGTAAATATCAAAAGAAGGGTTTGAGCTAAGGGCACACGGATCCCAGTGTCAAACTGTGTAGTAAAATATGCGTATTAACACAGAAATATGGATACACAGGTGCACCCCTTACGCCTTTATGTTTCACTGTGCCTTTATGTTTTTAACCTTTTCTGACAAATCAAATGGACAACATTTGTAGACTTGATAAATCAAAACGCGAATTGTCTGTGTATATACAGCCCCTATGTCCTTATGTTTCACCCCGTTATTTNGAGGTTTCCTAGGTTCACTCAATGACTAATTACTTTTTATTACGTACATAAAATTTTTATTTTTATTTGCTCTCCGAGTTTGTAATTGGTTATTCTATGTTAGTTTTCAATGTTATGTCATTTTAGAAAGGCAAACAACTCGAAAATTGCGTTTTTTCACCCGGGGCCGGACAAACGTCCGGGGGTCGTGCTTGGGGGTTAATAGACTCTGAGGAACATGATGGTGCACCATCACCATGGTGACATTTTTGAACAGAAAATTATTTACGACTATTGAAGTTCGCCCATTGTGTGAGATAAGGTACAATTACTGTGTTAAAACATAACAGCACAGTGAAACATAACGGCGTAAGTGGTGCACCTGTGTATCAATATTTCTGTGTTAATACTCATATTCTACTACAGATTTTGACACCGGGATCCGTGTGTCTTTACCTCCGACACTTTTTTGATATTTATATTTAGTAAAAATGGGTTAAACATAACGGTGTAGGGGGTGTACATCTATAATACTATTCTTGTGTTAATACGCAGGTTTCATTACTGATTCTAAAATTGTCGGTTTCCGTTTAGCTCAAACCGTTCTCTTGATATTTAGATTTTAAACAAGTAAAAAAGTGAAATTGGGCGAAACATAACGGCGTAGGGGTGTACAAGTGTTATAGTATTGTTGTGTCAATACGCAAATTTCATTAAATATTCTAAAATCGTTGTCCGTTCAGTTCAAACCGTCCTCTTGATATTTATATTTAAGTGAAAATGGGTGTAACATAACGGCGTAGGGGCCTACAAGTGTAATAATATTCTTGTGTTAACCCTGTAATGGTTTTTGTCAAAACTTTTTGTCAAAATACCCTTAAATTTTATGATAAAAATGACTATTAAAAATTATTCTAAACAGAAAAAGATGTTTTACTAAATGGTTATTTTCACCTACTTACAATCTGCCGGTTTCGGGAACTTACCATTTAGCAAAGTTTTGGTTCTGGATTTATTTTTTTAGGAAAATAATTGTCGGGATTAACATTTTATATCAATTTTAACATTTTTAGATGCGCGATTTTCTAAGTTTCCGGTTTTGGAAAACAAGTATTTGGAATGCAATATTTTCTGAAATATTTTTGGATATGTATGACCAAATTCCCCGCTCGTGCTGTTATCGGGCGTTTTTTTTTCATATTTTCACCTCATTTCGCCTCCGCCCTGAGCAGTTATCGGGCGCCCAATTAAGGTTTTTTGTCGCGAAACCCGCACGATAACTGCGTACTCGGTGTACTTATTCAGAATTTTTACAGTAATTTTGGTAAATTACACCACCTAACCATGTAAGTTAAGGCACCGTGGGCTTTCGAGTAAAACGTTTTTCGGAGAAAATGTTTTTCCAGGAAAACTTCTTTCCAAGACCGTTTTCTCCTAAAACCGTTTTCTTGGATAGGCGTTTTCTTGAAAAAACATTTTCTCCGAAAAACGTATTATCCGAAAAATGGATAATAGACAGCCAAACCTAGCTCTATTGGAAGAAAAAAATTATGAACCGTTATGTAAATAAATTATCAATTGTTTTGTAATAAACTGACTTAAGGAGGTGAGTGACCCTCTATGTACAAATATGTCATGCCAAAAAAGTGATCGTAAAAGATGTTGTAGACTGTGAATTTCAATGAACTTTTTTGAAACACACTTACGAAACTCCCGCTCATCAACTAATTTGTTTTGCCGAAGCAAAAGTATTACCATAGGCCGCCCACACAACCATGAACTTTGCTGAAAATCAAATCGGATATTGAATCTAGTTTTACAACTTTGATGCTATTGAGTTATTTTTTGTTTTAAAAGTTTCGCTTTAACAAGGAGCACAAAACTGTTGTCTTCGATTTTTGAATAAATGTCTGATGAAAAAAAATAATCGCAAAAAACACTAACAATTTGCAAATGCGCCAGATTCACGACAATGAATTTTAATGATAAAAACAGATATCACAAATTGTCGTCAAACGTTTTCAGCGCCTTGCTTTGAAGCAACTATTACAAAAAAAAATAATACCACCAAAACTACTCAAAAAATAAAAAATACGGTCCGTAGAAATCATCTCCAAAAACGAATTTTTTTGTGTAATACGTGTCCCCTGTAATTGGAGTTGGCAACAATTTAGTGATCGAAGATGTTTTCTTATTAACCCGAGACCGTACAACGTATACATTATTGTATACATTGCTTGTTTTCACTAATTTTCTCTGTCTATGATTGTTATAAAACAAATTTGTTTATTATACTTTATTTTAAATCTCAATTCGAATTTGAAACATAAACCAAATAAATTTTTAAATGCGTCGTTTTATTTTTGTGGCGCGATTTGATAGAGGTCCTTTTGCATGAAAAGAGCCCCTTTTCGGCATCATTGCTAGTTTTTCAAACAAAATAATACAAAAAAAACTCCATTTTCATCAAACGCCTATCACATAACGCTACTTATCAAAATACCCGATGGATTAAAGAAACTTATATTTTTATTATTTTTAAGGTTTGATGTATAATTTACAAAAAAAAATTCCAAAATTGTCCCACTAGTATTCAAACGCCAAGCGTTTAGATTATGTATACAATAATGTATACGCTGTACGGTCCCGGAGTAGTACTTTGCGTGCGGTCCAGGGTTAAACTAGACATTAGAGAATACCATACCATCGAAATAATACAGAAAAAGTTGTTTCATTACATTTTACTTCGACTAATAGTACAAGCATTTTTTTTATAATCGTGTTTAGTCGAAATTTTCAAATGACGAAATTTTCAAATGTCGAAATTTTCAAGATTTATAATTCCAAATGAACTTGGTAGGACTTAATTATAATCAGCAAGCCTTAGTCAACTGATAAAACGACCCAAAATATTTCTAAGGGTCATTTTCCTGATTTTCAGACGATCTAGTCGATTTAGAAAGGGCTGAAAGAAGAACTCTTGTTTTCCGATTCGAATTATTCGGAGCTCGAAGATAGCGACGCCGAGGATGACGACGCTGATCAGGAAGTAGCTCTCAAAACGTAACGAGATTTTAGCCTATAACAAGTCATCTGGTGTTTTTTTTAAATTAACAGAAAAAATCAGTCCTTCATCAAATTGTATGAAGGATTCAGAAAATTCTACATAACATTTTACGATGGCTTGGGTAGGGACTATCGGGAAAACAACGGCGTGATTCATGGCACGCAAAGTATGCGCAACTACGCGCTGAAATATAAGATTGTAACATATTGTACAAGCAACGAGTATGATACATCGCCCGAAGCACTGACAGCCATTGTCGAAATAATCAAAGAGGCTATTTTCGACATTTAATTCGATTGGAAATTTGTATATAAATTAGTTCAAAATAATTTTATACTAACTCATCTTAAATATTAATAAACTGAGGCAGTTTAGTTTTTTTTCTCCGGAAAACGTATTCTCCGAAAAACTTTTCCTCCATTTTCTCCGAAACACGTTTTTTCTATTTTCTCGGAAAAACGTTTTCTTCGATTTCCTCGTAAAAACGTTTTCTTACCCTTCCCCCGAAATACGTTTTCTTCGACTTTCTTCGAAAATGTTTTTCTCCGAAAAACGTTTTCTTCCAAAGCCCACGGTGCCGTGAGTTAACACATTTTTTTTCCGAAAAATGGTGTTAATTAATATACAAATTGTTAATCCAAATGCAAACTGTTATACCATACGGGTATTGCGTAGGTTAAAACCCTGGAAAACTGGAAACAAAAAAAGTGTTAACTCAAATACAAATAGGCTTTTTCTCTTGATTTGAATTCCGAATTGTTGAATAAAATGAGCAAGTACTATATAAAAGATACAAAAATGATCCAAAAAATAGGTGGTGTATAAGAAAGATAGTAAACAAGTTCTCATAATCTAGCGGCCCTTCGCTTCAAAATTATTGTATTACACTTTCATATTTTTTTGTTGGATAAATGCACCAGATACGTAAAATCGGCACCGACTGAATCGGAAAATTTTCTTAAATGTCGAAAATGTCTGAAGCGTAATATGTCTACAAAAAAGGTGTAAAGTGGATAAAGGGTAAAGGTAATAACGTGCAAAGGTGATTAAATGTAAAGTCGATAAAGGCTAAAATGTTCAAAAATTTAGGAAAAAATCATGTAAAGGTATGTGTCAATTATAGCTATTTTTCTTCATCGACTTTTTTATGGTGGGTAACGTGTAAAGGTAATAAAGTGCAAAGGTGATAAAGTGTAAAGGTGATAAAGGGTAAAGGTGATAAAGGGAAAATGTCTAAAAATTTTAGACATTTTCCCCTTTAGACATTTTAGAAGTTATTCCCATTCAGTCGGTGCCGTAAAATCAACTATTTTTACATAAACAATAATGACCGCCTATATACTGGGCATACAGTGATAAACATCTCATTCAAAACTTAAAAATTTAAATGTAAAAAAAATTTTCTCGTGTTTTTCGGAAAGTCTTGCGATATTCGTCGTTTTAAATTTCTAAACCGTGGATTTGTTACACCAAAGTTTCTATAATATTTCTTTAGACATATAATAAGATAAATAAAATACATATAAAATAAAAATGATTTTACAAAAATGGTTTAACAAGCCAAGTGTCATCAAGGGCACTATCGAAAAAAGGATAAACAGGACAACGGAGAATTTTTTTTATTTCACCAACGTAATTCGCGCCTCAAACTGCATCATATGTGTGAGTTGAAACCAGTAAAAATTACCCCAAAACAGCAAACACAAACTTTTCCGCGTAATTCAGAAATGACCAAGAAGTAAAAGGGGAGGGATACAATTTCGTATCCCGGCGGAGAACAAGGGTTAATGTATCTGTCACATGTATAACACGCGCGGCCCATCAAAGACGGTCTCTGATATACCTGTAACAGTCACATGACAAGGGAGTATACCGTGAGTCGGTTTCCAGACAAACATAATTTAAATATTGTTCCATTGTTTAGTTGAGATTTCCATTGTAACATATTTTCGTTTATTTCTGAAAAAAAACTCTTTGAAAATGGCGTAATGCCGAAATATCAGAAATAAACGAAAATACAAGTATGTTAATACTAGTATACTAGTATGTTATAATTTAAATAATCACATTATTTTCACGCTAATTCTGAGAAATTGTGTCATATTTTTGGCCTTTTTTTTTCAGAGCTTACGCCTACACGGTGTGCCCTTAACCGTCCAGTTTCTATTAGCTGTCCGTTCTTCTCCGTTTTCTCTTTGTTTCTCAAAAATTAATATTAAAACTTTTTCAATGGTCAATTGAGTAAAAAAGTATAAAATAGTAAAAATTAACAGTCATAGAAACGAGTCGCATTCGGCTCTTAACCGTCCGGAACCGGCTTAACCGTCCAGTTTTGAAAAAATTTTAGTGGACGGTTAAATGCTTAACCTATGTATATGTATATGTTGTCCAATCTTTTTTATTATACATGGTAACCAGTTAACTGGCAGTTTAGCAAAATTTTGTTGGCAAAACATTTCCAGCTATCATTTTTTTTTCTTTTTTGCTTTTAACTTTTTATACTTTTTGTTTTTGAATAACTATTATACGCCAAATGACTTATCATAAGGCTTCCTGTAATAAGGCTAAAATCTCGTTGTAGTGCTACTTTTTGACAAAATATTTTTTCTTAATAATTTTTTTGCCAATTCCGCTGAGTAAGCCGTTATAAGACTACACGTTGAAAATGCAAGTAAAACGTATGGCTCTCAACGTACGAGTCGTACATGTTGTGCGCAAGCAACACCCGAGAATCACAGGCACCGAGGGTTTTCGGAGAAAACTTTTTTCGGAGAAAGGCGACTAGAGGTCCCTCAGGGTTGTAAAAATCGACAACATACGTGTGTCCAACAAGGACAAACAACAAAAAGATTTTAAAAACCCTGGCCCCTCCTTAGGGACCTCCAGTAGTCTTTCTTCGAAAACCTGTGATGCCGAATCACAGAGGTCAATTTTTGTCTCCAATTGATGTTTTTGGACAATTTCAGGTGCTATATAATATTCTAAGTAAGCAAGACAACATTGTGAATCAAAATAATTCGTCTTGCAGCGGGGCCCCAGCGGGTGTGGTTATACGGTCCCAAGGGCAAAAGACCATGATACCTTAACTCGGCCACGTTTTTGCATACACCACCTACCTACGTAAGTTAACACCACGTAAGTTAACAAAATTCACGTAAGTTAACAAAATCCACGTAAGTTAACAGTCTGCTCGCAACAACTTTTCCGCCTACGCCCTATCCACGTAAGGTAATAAAATTCACGTAAGTTAACAAAATTCACGTAAATTAACACCTTTTTTTCGAAATATTTTGTGAATTTACGTATGTACGTGGTACACTATGCACCAACGTCTATGGTGTACTTTGGAAGGTAGTGTTGGTAATTTTGAGAGCGAAAAAAGACAAAAAACAATTTTTGTTGAAATTTGCAGCATCGATCTTCTGAAAAGATCTGAGAATAATTTATCTGTTTTTGAAAAAAAAAATGATATAAAATCATGTTTTTTACGCTTTTACTTTTTATACAGACCTTGGAACGCTATGCAAAAACTATATTTCTGATACGACTGATCCAACATTTTTAAAATCTCTCTTTATCTCAATTAGTATGTGTTTTTTTTGTCATTCTCCTTTATATTTTATGTTAAAATATGATATCCTTGATATCAAACATATTGGAAATTATCAAATTTTACTTTTAAATTAGATCAAATCTAGAAAAATGGCCTAAATTCACGTAAGTTAACAGTTTTGTCAATTTTTGACAAAGAGCCTAAATTCACGTAAGTTAACAGTTTTTCAAAAGTTTTCCAGCACTTCCGCCTACGCCCTACCCACGTAAGTTAACAAAATGGACGTAAGTTAACAAAATGCACGTAAGTTAACAAAATGCACGTAAGTTAACACCTTTTTTTCCAATAGTTTTGTTAACCTACGTAGGTAGGTAGGTTGGGCGATTTTTCCTTTTGTTCATAATTTCCGAATCAATTAAGCTAGAATGATTTTTTTGGGTGGAAACTTTAGCAATAATCAAAATGAAATCGATATATGAAAAAACACACTACCGAATTTTGAGCGAAAGTTATGGCAAAAAGAAAATTTGAAAGGGACCGTCGGCGATCCTAAAAAACGTGGACAAGTTAAGAGTCTTAAGTTAAAACCTTTAAGGTCTTTGTGCAACAAAATCTACAAAAACAAGATTTTGTTAAACTTTGGTCCAAAAAAGAAAGAAATTTGTCTCGGTTATTTACCTTTAAAACTTAGTAAAATTTGATCATACGACCTTATAACGGACCAAATCAGAGAAACAACCGTGTGTAAAATAATTAAACCGAAATCACAAAAAGACAAAAAGCACATGCTTAACTCTCAGGGGGAAGGACTCTTTGATAACCCGAACGAGGAAATCGTGTGCACGTATGCACACACTTAAAAATTCACAATAATTCGCAATAATTCTGGTCAAACTGGCAAAGCCGAGCTGTAGACCTCGTCAAACTACGTCGATCTGACCATTAAAAAATTGATTTGGGCTACCAGGGCCCCCTAGACTCTAGGGCCTAGAGAACTGCTTGAAATATCCAACCTACGCAAAAAAAATACTTCCAATGGAATTTTCTCGAAAGGGGGGGGGGGTCAGCAATACCATTTCTGCCCTACGGGGTCTCCTTATGCCTTAAAGTTTTTATCGGTAGTGTTTACCATTTTTTGGGATAGGAATGCCGCGATAAGCATGTTTCGTATAATAATTATACTCCCTAAATAAATTACTCAATATATTTCTAGTGTATTCGGTTTTTTAACAAGTCTGCCACAACAAAGGTGATCAACAATTTGGGCCTTACAAAGAGAAAACTGAACAAAACAGCTATTTTATTATCTTATTGCTCGTCATTTATTGTAGGACAGTTGGTGTGGTAACGCGTTGACACGTAATAACTTGACAATTCGTACCAAGTAGACGCTTTTTCGGAGTTTTTTGGGCTAAAATCGACAAATTTCGGAACGAGTTGACAGTTTTTCACAAAAACATCGGAAACGAAAGAGGCAACTCGTTACAAGACCAACTGGACAAAGAATACGGCCCAGTAGTGCCATTCTGTGGCACAGAATTCGGAGGATGCTACATTACTCAATAGCTTCCCTGGTGACTGGGTAGTGCGGAAATTACGGAAGTTAACAAAACGATAGGAAAAAAGGTGTTGACTTCCATGAATTTTGTTAATTTCGAGGAATTTTGTTACCTTCAGTAGATAGTGCGTTAACAAAAACTGGAAACCCAACGCAATTTCGTTGCCCTCCCCAAAAATTTACAACAAATAAGTAAAAAAAATAAAATTTACCAATAATAAAATAGCTCTTTTTCAACAATAGTGGGAAGAAATTGTTTACCCCATTGTTTACCCCAAATAATCGCCAAAATACCGCACTACTAAAAACGGGGCCCCGCGGGGTAACAGTTTGTTTTGGGTTAACCCCCAACCAAAAAACAGGGACGTTTGTCCCTACTCCATCTAATAGACGTATTTTTTTGTTTTTCGGCTTTATTAAATCAATTGACAGTGAAATTCAACATAGAAAAAGCGATTGTGAATCCGTAGAACACAAAAAAAAAATAATTGTCATTTTTTTTAATCACGAGTAATTAATGATTAATTGAACTTGGTAAACGGCCAAAAACAGGTTTTTTTGCAATTATTGCATTAAAAACTCATTTTTTCTTACATATTTTTCCTAAATGTGTTAAATAGCAAAATTCTGACAAAATGAAACCAAAATTAACCCCGTACGTCGTCCGGTTAACCGTTTGTGAACCCGGTTAACCGTTATGTTTTAGTGGTCAAATCGACCAAAACGTGTCCAAGGGTGGTCGGAAATCTTCCGAAAGTATGCCCATTCGATTTAGGACCATCGATTTGCTTATAGTGTAAATTATGAACGATCAGAGATGACTCTCAGAAGAGAAAATACAAAACAGGGACAAACGTCCCTGTTTTTGGTTGGGGTACCGCTAATTATTTTGGTTGGGGGTTAAACGGGTGTTAATGCGCAGTGCGTAGGCGACTTAGCATATAAGCCTAAGTAAAGTGCCCTAACCAGTCATCTTAACACAATTGGATAATCTTAACATTTTTGTGACCGAAAGTTTCAGTCCGAAACGTATCGTAATTTCAGTTATTTTACCAAATGCCCTACCCAATTATCTAAACACAATTCAATTATCGAAACACTTGTTCAGCAAAACAGTTGTTAAGATAACTAGTTAGGTGGTGTACATATTTTTACTAACTTTACTTTCTGACACTTTGGAAGCAATGAAATAATAATACACCACGTGCGCCGGTATGTTTCCAGCAAATTGTTCGAAAAACCGGAAACATAAAGGCACCGTCGGGAACATAACGGCACAATGCGTAGGAGATTTATCGGACATTTAGATGTGCGGAAACATAACGGCTCCAACGTGGCCATTTTAGAATGATTCAAATTTCTAAGCGCAAAAATGCGCGAATGAACTGCTAAACAGCGACATAAGAGATAAAATGCCCAAAAAAATACATTTTCTTATCATTTTCTTAAGAATTTGGTAATGAAGAAAATATTAAAGCCAAAAATATTTTTGGCGGAAACATAACAGCGCAGTGCGTAGGCGGATTAACTGGAAAACAATTCGCAAAAAAGCAGAAACATTATGGCACGGACGGGGCTGAGCGGAAACATAACGGCCAGAAACATAAAGGCGCAGGTGGTGTACTGGAAGTCTTCTGCCGATAATAACGGTCGAAGTTGAAATAGATGTAAATTTGAAAAAACGTTTTGTCAACTAATGTATTCAAATTTTGAACTAGCGGGAGAAGTTTGAACTCGCCCAAATTCTCGTTACTATTTTTACACAATATATAAGGAGATTTTCATTGGATGATTATCCCCCAGAACTTTTAAAATATATGTTTCTAGTTTTTACCGATTTGATTTTCGACATGTGGATTCCATTTAGTGGCACTGCTCTGTGTTTCGTTGAATTTTGTTAAAATATTATTCCATAAAAATACAGATTAACTCTTAGATATCAAAACACAATCTTGAGTGGACTGGACCAAATTAATATAAAAACTTCCATTTCGTTTAATGTAAAATCGAGAAAATCTGAGAAATTATTTTCACGTTAGAATTTATACTAGCTCTGTCGTCTTCAGATTTGTGTATGCTGCGTTCACTTTTTCGAAATTTGTCTCAATCTGAGCACAAGAAACGGTGCCTAAATTATCATTATAGCAGTCCTTTCTTTCAAAATAGCCATTTATCTCATAACCGCAGGTTTTTTCGATAACAATGATTACCTCATTAAGGCTGCAATTTATGGGGCATTTTTGGGTCAATAATTTTATGAGTTTTTTTTGTTTTTTCCATGTGTTTTGCTTTACTCTCAGGGGAAGGAGTGAATTGATAACCCGTAGGGTGTAATGTTTGCCTATATGCACACACTTAAAAAAATCACAATAATTCGCAATAGTTTAAGAAAACTGGTAAAGCCAAGTTGTAGAGCTCGTCAAACTACGTCGATCTGACTATTCACAAATTGATTTGGGCCACCAGGGCCCCCTAAAGAGCTGTTTGAAATCTCCAACCCACACAAAAAATATACCGCCAATTTATTGTTCTCTAAAAGTTGAGGGAGGTCAACAATACTCGTTTTGGTCTACGGGCCTCCATAGGCCTTAAATCGACGAAAAAACAAGTCGTGTGCATATATGCACACACTTCCCCCTGGTAGTTAAATTTCGTATATACTAATTTTATGTAGACTCCAATTGAGATTCAACCAAAGAGTTCTTGGTCTTTATAGTAACAAGAATAATAAGGATTTTTTCTTGGTGTTTACTCTCATTAACTGTAAAGACAGTACAAATCAATATAGAAGTACCAACTCTCAACCAAAAAAACCCAAAAAAAAATTTGCAATTGGACTAATCAGGACCATCTATGCCTTCAAAATTAAGGAAACGCGCAAATCAGGTTTTATCGGGCCATTTCGCTATCGGAAATTTTGTCGTTCAAAAATTATTCCTGATTGGAAAACGACCGTCGGCACACTGTGTGCTCTAGAGTTAATCATTTATTTAACAAGAACATCAAAGGCTTTTTTTAGTGGG
>SCLG01001361.1:0-10975 GCA_004367875.1 Oikopleura albicans
ATTTGAGAATAATAATTACGGATTTATCCGTTTAGCTCAGGTTAGTTATATTTTATTTTTAATTCTTATTTACCTTTAGCGCGGGTTCTCAAGTTACCAAATTAGAGTAATGAAGAGCCCCCCGTACCGAGAGGCAGGGATAAGCGTGATTGGTTAGAATCATATTACATATTTTATTATTTTTTCCTTTTTATTTAAAATTTAAAATCTTGTTCAATTGCTTCAATACCGCCAATAGCGGGTTTTATAGAGAAAATTACTGTTATATCCCGCGCTGCGGTCCTTATATTCAATTATTAATTTCCGTTAAAAAACCTCATTTTCTTCCTTTTTAGAATGGAAGATAATGAGAAGTTGGCGAATGCCGACGACATTTTACTAATGGTCTCAAGAGACCAGCATCTCGTGAAAGAGTTAAACAACCTCTCTTTCTACGATTTGCCGGCCGACAATCACTCCCTGACTGACCCGTCCATTTTGGGCCTGGTTAGTCATGCTCAGCGATTAGGCCGAGGGGCTCTTGTAAGTCCCTTGGAGAATACCGCTAGCTTCAGCCAAAATGTTTTTGGCCTGGCTAGTGCCTCCATAAAAGTATCGCTCACTTCCTATGTCATGGAAAATGGCAAAGGACTTTCTTTTGAGCGAAACCATGCATTTTTATGTGGCCCGGATGCTCCGGTTTGTTCGATGGCGAAAGCAGCCTTAAAACTGCGATTGCTAGAGGAAAACCAGCCCAGTCTGGATGAAATAGATCCCATTGAAACCGCCATTATCGAAATTGCCAAACAAAATATCGAGGATGACAATGGCGGGTGGGTCGATAGCAATCGAGTTAAGGCCGTCTCGATGGTTCACTCGTTCGCTACAAAGTAAGACCTTATACTTACTTTTATTATAAAAACCGTATTACGGGCTGTTACTTATTGTTACTTAAATTACAAAGTTAACTCCCTTACTGTTTATTTTAACCAATTTTCGTTACCTACATTACGTCATTATGTTAAAATACCCGAAATTTGATTATCGTTACTCAAATTACGATTTTCATACTGACTAGACAAAATTAGTCGGATTCGGAGTCTAGACTCGATAGTCCTACATAGCTGTCGAGATCTAGAATATTTTGCTATATTTTCTGTTTGAAAATGTCCACGGTATTATCATTGTTAGCCTACATTAGTGATGAAAATATCGAGTTTAGCAAAAGAAACTAATTATCGCCCTTAAGTAGATTCAATTTATGTTTTAACACATAAATAATACCTATTATCGCGACTAATGTTTCGAATATTAAAATATACCGTTTAAACGGGCTTTATTATAACTTGACTATAAAGTCAGAAATTAAGCAAGTATTTTAGTATCGCCGAGGCTAGTATTTGGGACATTCCATGGGCAAAAGCTGCTCCAAAAGGTCGTACAGTACCATTGAGCTCCAGTCCATACCGTCAATTCTTGGCGGCCAAATTTCATGCCATAATGACGCACCGATGGTCCGAAATTGACAGCGGACTAAAATCGCGTCGCCCGTTGGAAAATGGTACTGAAATGGGGTTTGAATTCTTGGCCACGCAAGAGGACAATATTCAAAGCCTTATAAACCTGACCTGCGATAATGGCGCGTACGAAGGGGCAAAAGGGGCGAAATTGCCACTGGAAGTGACGATTACGTACTTCAAGGTTTCCGATATAGCCCGTTTACACGGTTTGTTTTACACTGACTTGCCAGCTAACGCGCTCAACCAAAAGTCAGTAAATCTTCTGGAAAAGAAAAAGGTTGATGATGACGGCGTCCATAGCGACTATAACGTTCTGCTAAAATTGGACGTTAACGCGTTACTGGCAAATTCAACGCGAATGACAGAAGAACGTCACCATCTGGTTGAAGAGTACCATCTGCGACCTTTCCAGAACTGGGACCTTTGTCACATGGAAAAGAAAATCCGAGCGAAAGCACTCAACGCCTTCCTGGTTGTTGAAAAGTAAGTTACCTGTTAACGTACTCAATATGCTTCGCTTAGAAAAATTTCTTAAAACAAAATTTCGGAGTCATAAAAACCATTTTATGGGTTGAAGTTAGAGAGTTTCTAACAAAATTATGAAATTGTTGAATCTTCAAAATACCATTATATGGGATGTTTGGGCTATATTACGATAGTATCTAAAACATATTAATTAAGTTGCAAAACGAACGCAGCTCTGCCGGAACGACTTCAAGCGCTTCCATCTCTGGTCATGCAGTTGCTAGACGACATACGACCAGACTGTCTAAAATCGCTGTTGGATTATGCGATCGTGAAGGGAATCGTTAACATAATTCCGAAAGTAAATGTTGAATTAAGACCAGAATATCTGGGTTATTTTCCTGACAAGGTGGTTGTCAAGCGCATCTGTGACGAAGCAGTTGCCACCATCTTCCACTTCCTGTACGTCAACGTCAATGAAGTGTGTCGGCCGACTTTTTTGCTCGATTACGCAGCAACAACGTCAATAGCCGACAAACAAAATATCCTCTTTAACATCCGGCTAAAATTGGATCCAACCAAGGGCAACTATATCGACCCAAAAGCCTTTGTCGCCTGCATGCGCCAAAAGATGTTTAAAGCGGAGAAAAAAGGTAATAAAATGTTCAAAACTGTCAAAAGTATATAATTTCTAATAGACCGAAAATATCGGGATTTATATATAAATTGGAATAACATATTCAAGTTACGGGCACGAAAAGATAAAATTTGAGTACCCATATCAACATTTTCGGACAATTTATACCTTAACCCCTAGACAGCTGGAAATACATGTCGAATGAAATTCGTCGAATTAACCATTAAATACCTTTAAATAAGGGCTGTATGTAAGTGGGCAAAATTGAAACAGAAAATATGGTTTAAAAAACCTTATAAAAACGCTTATAAGGTTAACCACCGGTTGAAATTCGAAAAACACGTTTAAAAAACCTTATAAAAACGCTTATAAGGGTAACCACCGGTTAAAATTTCGAAGAACCCCTTATAAAGGGTATAAATAAAATTTCTTCAAAACTGTTTAAATTTAGATCTCGCCAACTCGCCAATTATGGTAAAGATTTTATCAGCGGCGAGTCAACTGATCGAAAAGGCGGACGAACCGGAAATGGTAGCGGCACGTAGCCGCGTGATGTTGCGCGCATTCATTTTGCACGCAGAAATGAGCTCGAATCCGGCCGACACGTATATACTGAACCCTTGGATGCAACGTACCAAGTGGTTCGTGGTATACATGAGGGGGCTAGTTCCGGCCCGTCATCAAAAAGAGCTGGCAAAAAGATGCATTGAAATGCAATCGCACCATACGGAAATCCCGGTGAAAAACGCTCTGGCAAAAGACCCTTCATTTTTGCTCTGCCGAGAGCAATTACACTACTGGTTGGGGGCGAACGAGGCCGCAAAATTCGCCGAAGAACGGACGAAAACCGAAGAGGTCCCAAAAGACCTCAAATCGCCTGACCAACCAGTCAAAAAACAAAGGGTTGGCCTACCCAAAAGCTCGCGACTGATGGGCCGGACCTTCCGCCTATCACGAGAAGATCCGCCAGAGATCGACACCGTTTCAGTCGTCTCGAGTGCCGCCGTCGATATGAATAAACTTCAAGACGAGCTCGACGAGCGGGACAAAATGGCGGCGAAAATTGTCGAGGCCAACTCCTCCAAGGGTTGTTTGCTGGACAAAGTCAGGAAAGCAACCGTGAAAGCCGTTAACGACAGCATACTCGAGGATACGGAGGAAACGGAAGCGGAACTCTCCTTTACATCGATTCTCGACGAGACCGTTATTACGGGTTATTTTAAAGAAATAAGCGAAAGTGACGAATCAATCGTCACAGAACCGGAAGTGTCCGTTAAACCGGTAGTTGACGTAAAGGACGCGCTTGAAGATCAAGAGTGCGTCGACTTCTTTGAGGGAAAATTATCGGTCAAAACATTCGCCGATATTGAAGCATTGGCAGCCTCACATCTAGCCATGGCCACCTCTAAGAACAACAGTTACCGATCGAGCCCAGACATAAGAACATTGGGACGAACGCAACTTGAGGTAAGACTCGTTTAAAAAGTCGTACTTTAAACATACCGCATAGCGGGCTTTGAATTCAAAAGTTTAACCCCTAAAAGCGGGCTATAAATAGAATTTAACCCCTAAAAAGGAATTAATGCTCTTAAATACAAAAGCAAAAAATTCCGAAAAAATACCCGTTTTCGGGAAAATCTTCTGGTTAACCAAAAGTAGGTTAACAAGTGGGGAAGCCTGAAAAGAAAAGTTTTCTTCAAAAATGTTATTGGCCAAAAAATACCGCATAGCGGGATGTTAACTTGTCAAAAACAAAAAATAAAAAGAAAATTTCTAAAAAATTAAGAAAACTAATTATTAAAAAACTGTTATTAACAATTAATTATGATTAATTAATTAGTTAATTACTGATTAAAAAGTTTATTAAAAAATCTTTTAATGAGTCAGTAGAAGATTGGGTACTAATCATTGATTACAAGTATTTAAAGAACTGTAATCATGAATAAATATTAAATTATTATTAAATTTTTAAAAAAGAATAAATAATAAATTAATAAAAATTGTTTAGAGTATGCAGGTCTGCACATGGGCGGGAGCGAACGGGTTCAGATGCAAAAACGTGATGCAAAAGAATACCTTTCTACCCGACGCCCATGAACTGCAACTGTGCGGCGTGCACAAAAACCAATTCCGAAAATCAGAGGCGGACGAGTTGCGCGTTCAAGATTTGGCGAATGACGCCAAAAATAAAAATCGGTTAAGCACAGTGGTTCTTAACGGACGGGTACTCATTTACCTCCCACAGAGGCAAATCTTGCAAATTCCGATTGCCCTACCAACAGCAATGAGCGACACGCAAGGTTTCGTCAGCGCATTAGAACAAATAGACCGTATTTCACGGGTTTTTCAAACGGTTTACGCTGATATCCGACCCAGACGACCAGGAATGAGGGGTGGCCAAATGACAGTGACCACCACACATACACGAATCGCCTCGGAACAACCTCCGTTTCCGGAAGAAGTCACTACGGAACAACTGGGGCCACCACCAAGAAATTTTGGTACGTGGCAAGACACATTTGCGGTGTTTTATAAGATCTCACGCGCATGGGGGTTGGACCTTACCAAACCAGATAATTGGCGTGACGTAGTGGCTTTTATTCGAGACCTAGTACTACGTCAAGGATTTTTACCGCTCGAAGAATGTCGAAATTTGCCGGAAGGAAAACACGACATCTTGCCCGCGCAAATCTGCTATTCGGCAGACGTCCTTACCCGCCCACCGTCGGTTAATAACCTTCCGGCCTGGAACTTGGTGGATCAAGAAGGCCGCATTTTCCCAAAAGCCGATTTGGAAAAGACGACCTTCCCGGGCTTAGGAGCTGTATTCAATAAACATCCACTATTGTGGTTGTCACTGAGAGAGCCGCAGCCAAGATCAAGGTGAGTCCCTTATACCAAAAAATTTTTTAATTACAACCCGCAAAGCGGTCTTTAACATTAAAAATCGAGCAAAATCCAAAACATTATAAATGTCACAAAACTTGTGTACACATATAATATCTCGATTCGTATAAAACTCGAAAAATTACAAAATTAGAGTACCATATTAGCACAAAAGTCAACTCCGATTCATTTTGGACAACAAACTTTTGAGGAAAAGTCACCGAAATAGGGACCTAATAGGGAAATTATTTTACATACCGTTTAACGGGATTTATTAGAGTATCTGAAAAAATGTTTTAATTAACTTGTTAAAATACAGAAGTAAAACGTTGTCGTTTAGATGGGTGGTTACCATCGCCGTCGCGAACTACCTAGATTTCAAAGAGATTAACGAAATCAATGCGCGGCACACTTCGAAGATAAATTTCGCCGTGCTCACAGCGATCGACTGCACCGAAATTAATAACCCCAGACCGGTAAGATTCCGGGATTTAATGGTTCGACCGTTCCATACTCTTACTGGCCAAACTGGAATTAGTAGAGACGACATCGAGGACCAAAACCTGTTGAGTCGAGACGCCAGAGTAAAAGCGGACCTTACATGCAAATTGTTAATGAGCAGAAAGGGCCGCTCCGATGGAAAATCGGCATCGTTTGCCTACGCAAAATACTCGAGGGAAAACGACGCAATTTCTGAGGAAGAATATTTGCGTAGGCGTGAATCAATCGCAGCTGGTGATATAAATATGCTCCCATTCATCATGGTCGAGCAAATTAACAGCTGGGCTCAAGATAACATCGAGCTCGTGTTTATCGCCGCTGGACCGCAAGATGTCGCCCGCTGCTTCAGACAAGCCCAAATGTGGGAACAAACAGCGGAGGCAGGCGTAGAGGTGGGAGGCGTCAAACTCGACCGTCCTTCAAAGCCGTACGAATTATTGGAAAATGGCAATTCAGTTTGCTTTTTGTCGCCAATAATTGAAACATCGCGTCATACGCAACTACCGTCGGAACCCCTCACACCACCGGATATGCCAAAAGTCCGAAATAAAGACGGAAATTACGGCATACACGACAGGTAAAACCTAATTTAATAGTTAAAAACCGCATAGCGGGTTTTCATGGAATAAAAATACCGCAAGGCGGGTTGAAAACTTTGAAAGAAATGATATTTTGACAAAAAATAATAAAATATCAACTTAAAAAACCGGAAAATACAACACTGATTAAATCAACAGGGTCGTTGACCAGTACTAATTATGGATAAGAATTTTGTAAAAACCGCGTTGCGGGCTGAAAAGCTACTCAAAATCGTATTCTAAAAATTTTAACTTTTAGTTGGCAGTTTAATCTGGGTGTATTCTCATGGAGGGTGACAAGTGTTCGAAACCTCGCGAAGTCACCAATAGATGAGTGGGCCATTTTGTTACCAACAGCTGCACTGACCGCCATGCGGGTTGCTAACTTAACCCAGCCGAGAGTTTCGAATAAATTCCGAAGCCAGTCGGAATCGTTTATGGTATCGACAAACCAAAATTTGCGGATACAGCGTTTATCGGCCATCTTGCTTGACTTAGAGGAGGATATGGCCGATCCAGAAGTAAAACGAGTGGACTGGCCGGAAAAAACGCCTAAACCAAAACCTGTACCAGGTGCAGCGCCGGACAGGTCAGGTCCCGTGGTACTTCAGCAAACGAAAATGGTTACTGTAGTCCCGCCTATTACAAATACCGGATATACCGGGCTTTTAAAACACACGAGCGTAACAAACCCAATACGAAGCGTGGAGATATTGGGAATTACCGGTGTAAAGGTAATCGAACAAATGCGTCAAGGCCATCGACGAAAACAAGACGAACTTTTGTTCCCAGGCTCACATTATCAAGCTCCGACTAGAGTCTTTCTTATGACCGGTGTCGGAGAAGAAGAAAGTCAGGATGAACTGGCTTATCATCAATTATTGGCAACCGAGGCCCGCCAATTCGCCAACGGACGCTTTGAAGCCTGGCATGATAGCTTAACAACCTATCAGCAAAACGGTGAGTCAAACTAAAACCGTGAGAATTAAGTTAATTATAGATGGTAACTAACCAAAGTAACTTAATAAATACCGCATTGCGGGTTTTACGTGAAAATGACCTAATAAATACCGCAATGCGGGCTTTATTTGAAATCGACCTATTAAAAATACCGCCGTGCGGGTTTTTAAATCGAAATAAAGTCATTAAAATTAAAAATTCAGCGCTCGAATTTGCTCGAAATCGATATCAACGGAGCTTATTCGAGCCAAATTACCATATCCCACGGGCACCGGCAGTTTACGGTTATTATGATGGTTATGAAGCCGTCCTTCCATTTACTTGGCCTCGCCCGACACAGGACGATCTTAACGCCTTAAACGCGGCCAACATCGACAAGATGAATCGACATCGGGAAAAAATGCCGCCTAGGGACGTTCAAGACCACCCGCAGAGCGTCAACGAGGCCCGCAAGGCCACGTATTCCCAGCGGGATTCACGGGAAGCTCGAGCTAGAGTGGCGGCGACTCGGGTAATGCCAGCGCAAACGGCAGCCGATAATAAAGTAACGAGCGCGAGTGCCCAATTAGCGCGACAAATACGCGAGATAAAAACGTCGCGTCAAATGCAAATTGTGGCCACGAGCGTAAGTTCCGCCACTACAATTCGGACGATCCAAACCTTTATGGGTCAATTTAAGCGCGAGTCGGGTACAGCATTTTGGGCGTCGGTTAATTCGGCATTTAACCGACAAGATGTTCGACAGATGGTTAACCGGCTCGAACAAATGCGCTCACCGAATCAGGTCTTTGAAGTATTTCTACATCGACCAATGATTCAAGCTGATGGAAGTAAGTATAAACGTATTATAAATACCGTTAAAGACGGGCTGTTTCTACGCTTAAAATACTTTAAAATCGATCACGAGTCATATTAAAAATTACTAGTCATATCTAAAACAATAGTCTCTGACTAATTCACTTGCTCAAAATAGCAAAAGACGACCCTAACGCAGGAAATGCCCATTAATTCGGCCTCATCTTCTTGAAGCAAGTCGCGGACGACTTTTTCTTTGAAAACTGATTGAGCCGCTCGGGTTTCGAACCAGGTACCTTTCGATTACCTTGGGAACGTTCTGTTCCCTGCGCTAGAACCGCCTTGGCCTTAGGCGGTTAAAAGTACCCATAAAAAGTAATATTTATATAAAAAATTATACAATGATACTTTTAAAATATGAAACAAATATAAAAACCGTTGAAACGGGATGTTTATGAAAATACCACAAATTCGAGGAATATTAAATTTTACAGTATAATCGTGTGTAAGTTTAATTTTCAGCTTGGATCCTCCTTTCCCCTCATCAATATGATACAGCAGTTGGGTCAAGACAACTAGAGCTGGTTAGAGGAGCACTTCGAAATTTCTGGGACCCAGACTTTGTTTACAGGGCCCGGACATCGTTCATGCAGGCAATCATGGAACGCGACATCAATGTGCCGGAATTTGTTAACTGGGCGACCGATAACATGACGTACAAAGATTACTTGACTAATCTCGCTGTTATCCTTTTCGAAGCCGACTATTAGTTTTCGAAACTGTACAACTAATAAGGCTTTTTTCGAAAAATCATTCCTATATAGACCAGATATTCTGGGATTTCTTATGAAACTTGTAAAATACCTATGTAAAACTGCAAATATTATTTGAAATAGACATTCCGGAAAAGTAAAATTCAATACAGTTATGAAATTATGACTCATTTGAAAAACTGGCCCTATAAGTCAATAGGCCCAGTTAAGCGTTCACTGTTCATACATGTTTCTAAAAACATTAATCCCGTGACACATAATATAATAAGCCTATTATTTAGATTGAAAACGGAAAAATGACGAGCACACGCCGAAAAGCAAGCAAGTCTAAAAAGTATGGGATAAGAAAATCAAGAATTCCTAATTTCTGCGCCCCAACAGAAAAGGGAATGATTGAACTTTTTAACGGCAGCACTAAGGTCTCTTTCAGTAACAAACCCGATAACGTCCTTTCCCCGATCGCAAAGGGAGGGGCAGTACGAAAGAAATTGGAGAGTATCCGAGCGCGCCGAAACATACCGCAAAATGCGGGTTTTAATCCAAACTCAGCAATAACTTCCACTCAACAGGAGTCATCAGCTGACGAGTTGGACACTGCTATCCTAGCTGAACCGTCTCAGCAGGTAAAATACAAAATATATACGCTAATATTCAAAAATACCGTTAAACGGGTTGAAATTAAGAAAAACGTACTAGAATCGGGAGAATTAATTTTAAAAGACCTTATATAGGACCTCATACGGGAAAAATTATTTCTAATGTAAAAAGGCCTTATATTTATCTAGGTGGTCAATAAGGCGATTACGGCAAAAGGCACCCCTAAGAAGCAACTGGCCTTGGAAAACAAGAATACGCCAGTGAAAACCCCAACGGGCTCGCCTATGAAACGACTCACGCGAAGCGAAGTCGTTACAGTGCCGATTGACCCATATTGCGCGACCAACATGGCAATCGCCGAAATCAACACGCTCCTGAAGGAGGCGGCCGCCTTGCGGCCGGGTGAGTCGGCAAACGAACTTTGTTTGGAAAACTTTCACGCCTGTAAGCTGAAAATTGACCTCGTTTTTACACGGTTAATTTCGGCTAAAGGCATGAAAAAAGAAGAAGTGTTAGATTGGCTGGAGCAAATGCCTTGGGCCAATAAGACACTCATTCTGATGAAAACGAGTTGGGCTAACTTATTAGAACAAGCTAGCCCCTCGCGAGAGGAGATTATCGCAAAATTCGAAGCTGAATGGCGCGAAAAACACCTCAAGACGAATGAAGGTAAAAAATTTTTTACAAATAAATACATATTTACTGAAAAGTAGCATATATCCCGGACTTCCGGTCTTTATTAAAATTTGTTTTAAAGAATTCTTACGTAACATTATAGTCCTTGAAAAACTAGCATACATCCCGGATTTCCGGTCTTTATTATAAATTTAAAAATAATTAATAATTCACAAAGGCGAATTTATTCGTTACGAAGATTGGGAGAAAATCAACCAGTCTTTAAAGAAACAGTGGGAAAACGAGCGTACTAGTACCTCGCGCCAATTGTTTCAAGGTCAGACCGAAAGTGAAATCGAAGCCGCAAAAGACCAAATGGTCGATAAAACGGACTCTGATACCCCGCTGGAAAAAACTTCTAGCGAGGGATCAGCGGGAAGCCTAAATGATTTTATCCTTTCTTCGGATACGGATAAGTCATGGTGCCCAACTGATCGGTGGAATGAAAAATTTAACCGAGCAAGCACCAAACTTGAATGCCTCTCAACGACACTAAAATCGCAAAAATCGAAAATAGCGTCGCTTGAGGGAAAACTTCAAGAAACCACTATTAAGTGTGGAGATAACACAAAAATTATCTCAGAGGCCCACGCGACGGTCCGAGACCTG
>SCLG01001362.1:0-19385 GCA_004367875.1 Oikopleura albicans
TCTGTTCAAATTGTTTAAACCCCTCAAATTATTTAACCCCTCCGCACACCGCACCGCATTTTTCCCCGAAAACGTTTTTCAGAGCAAACATTTATCAAAAGTTTGTTTTTACACCTGTGGTCTCATTTTTAATACCCCGCGGTGGTCCGGACGGAGCTATATGGCATAATGTAATTTACTACTTGAAGCTTCTAGGTGAAGCCATGTCTAATTATTCCAATAAGTTTATAAACTCGAAATCACGGGGTGGTTTTTATAAACTCATAGGAATTATTAGACACGACGAATTTCCCGTCTGATTGTGAATTTTATGACTTGGCGAACAAAACTTGAAAAATTTTTTTCATCAAGATACGGCGGAATTAAGGGTTTCATAATTTAACCAACATACGATTTTAAACAATTTCCTCTTGCTTTTGCAGCATTTCGATAAGTGTCAAGATCTGGATTCAACATTTATTGATCTTAAATTAAGTTCAACACTGTTAACTTAACATGACTTACTTGCGTAACTTTAAAAGCATTGTGTTTATCTTTCAGAAAAATATGTTATATTTCAGAATCGGACAATTCGAAAAAATAAGTTAAATTTTGAACCCTTCACAACGCTACAACAGCCAATCCAGCAACAGAAAACGCAAGCAACAATCGGCCAGCCAATAGAAGGCAAGCAACAGGGATTTAAAATATAGAAAAAATATCATTATCATACGAGATATACAGTCAGGCGTCTTTCGATGTGCATTTTCGATTTCTGAAAAACATCGAGATAAAAATATGCACATCGAGAGACCGCTGACTGTATAAAATAATTTTTTTAAATACAGTCGTGGAAGCGAGAACGTAACACTTTCGTTTGTCAAAAACTGTTACGTTCTCGCTTTTTCGTTACGTTCTCGCTTCCACTTGTTTTTGGTCTTTTTTGGTGTCTTTCATGTCAAAAATATTTTTTTTCTTTAAGTTTTTTTTTTCGAAAGAGCTAAGCATAACGGGTTTTTATATAGAAAGTGATAGCCCATCACTAATACTTCAAAAAATAACTTGTAAAGGGAGAAAAACTGTCGTGTTTATGTTTACTTCCATGACGACTGTTTTCCAAAAAGCGTTACGTTCTCGCTATTTCGTTACGTTCTCGCTCGTTACGTTCTCGCTTCCACGACTGTAACCGGTTTTTATCTTCAGCGTTAAATTTATAATATAAAAAAACACTTTTGTATCGAAGATAGTTGAGTACAGTTCGAGCTTTTCCTCATAAATACAAAAAAAATATGTTTCTATCAAAATTTTTAACCCCTGGCATTGGCGGCATTGGTCGTTGGCGGGTCGCATTCTGAAGTGCCGGTTGGACTAGAATTACTTGTTGTTGAATAACGGGCCGGGCCGAATGACGACTGCTTGGTCCCGGATGGAGTAACCCGGCGGATTCTATTGGAGAGTACGTTTATAAAAGAAATTCTCGTCGTTTTAAATCTTAATTTAACTCCCAGAGTCACTAAGTCAAAATTTGGATTTAACGCCCTAAAAGGAGCGAAAAAGTAAACCTCACTGAGAATCATTGAAATACGGGTCTAGTTAAATTTTATGAGAAAAAATATTGTGACCCTTGGGAGTTAAGTCCCTTATGCATTTTGGCCCAAAGATTTTCAAGAATGCAATAAACGCGAAACGTTGAACAAAAAAGTTTTGATTTTAAACCAAAATAATTTAAATCACTCAAAAACTCTTATAAATTAGTTTTAGCTTCAAAGCTAAATTAAGCTAAATTAATTTTAGCTTCAGGAGTTAAAAATTCAAAATGTGGCCACCGAGTAAATTTCCCTAAAGAATCTAATAACTTAATCTTTCTCAATTTTTTTTTCTTAGGTTTTCTTATAGTGGTTAAAATCAATTCCTTTTTTGTGTAGGGTAAAAAAGCTCCAAAAACTCTCAACAATCATTTCCCGTTTACACACCGTACTCTGTTTCGATTTGCAAACTCGTGTTTCTTGCCTCGTTCTTGCTCATAGCCCGATTTTTTATATTTATTTTGATTTCAATGCAATTTATGCGATCGCTACAGGTAGGCTCTAAGAAATGGAACTATTCGGACGCATCCAAGTAGAACATGACGAGACGATTAAAATAACTATTCAAACACATATAACTTATATATGTACTTATATATGTAATATTTTAATTTTACACAAAACAAGTACTTTAGGTTGAATTGACGATTATATTTGAAAATATCTACATGGAAAATTCCCGGAAAAATTTTAAACAGCAAATGTTGAAACTATAAATCCTGACTTACTGCTGTGGGTAACGATTTTTCGTTAGCCGGATGACAAACTCGTTACCCACACCAGTACAAGTGTAATAAGTAAAAAAAAAATATATTCATAAAAACGATAAATTAGTTTGTTATTTTTGCGTCATTAGATATTTTGACATACAGTAGTATTAAACAAATATGGAGTATTAAATAAATATATTTGAGAAAAAAAAATCGAAAAAGGAAATGGGCGACGTAGAGAAAATTGAGATATTTTTAAACCTTCTCGACGCTTTTCTGAAATCAAAAGACGAGCTTGATCTTAAAAGGCACGATTTAACTTGCTGAAAATAACTAGGCACCACGGTTTTCTGGAGAAAACGTTTTTCTTGGTAAATTTCTTGTTTTTTGGAGAATTAATTTTCGGTGAAATTTGATTGAAGTTGTGGTCTCTCATGCAATGTATCAAAACAAGTTTTTCGCGAGAATAAGCTTTTTCGTGGCATTCCTCGAAAAACGCTTTTTTTCCAAAGAAATAACTCAAAATTCATTACCTATTAAGTTATATTAAATATAACTGGGTATGACGTAGGCGATTGTTAACATAACAGAGTAGGGTGTGGGCGGACATCGAAATGAATAAGAGCCCGAAAAGTGTTAATATAACTGCTTAGGTGATGTATTTTAAAATCAGTTATTTATTACATTCAAAATTATATCGATCTTAGTAAACATGATAAAAATGTTTCCAAAAGCAAATTTCCCAAAAAACATCCGATAAGTGACGAAGTTGATTTATTAACACTTTACGCATTCTGTAAAATTATACTCAATCCAAAGGATGGTTAGAAATTTAGTTTACTAAAAAATTACATAACCAGATCCGCTACGTGTAGAAAGCTTTAAGATAACCCAATTTTGTTACGATAACTGGTAAATGCATAATGCAATTTTCTAACCTAATGTAAAGTCACGCATCCTTCGAAATGATAACAGAAAATGGACCAGAAAATCAAAAAATAACGAAAACACTAAAAAAATCGTGGCTGATAAAAAGAACAACAAATAAAATATTGATATACACCAGGTGCGCCGTTATGTTACAAAACCAAATGAAAAAGTGTTACATACCGGAAAATTGTAATATAACGGCGCAGTGCGTAGGCGATTTTGCTGGAAAACGCCAAAAAATTAAAAATTGTAACATAACGGGACGAACGGGGAAAATATTGCGCAATACGTGTTTTTTGTAAAAAATTTAATATAAGGGAAAATAGTGATTACGTAACTCAAAAGTATTGCAAAATACGCGTTGTTTTTACAAATTGTAACATAACTGCTTAGTGCGTAGGAAAAAACGCCAGAATTTTTCTTGCTAAAAAATTGTAGCATAACGGGACGAACGGGAAAAATTGTAACATATCGGGGTGAAACATAACGGCGCTGATGGTAAAAAAGCCTTTTGTCAAAAATTCCGCTTCCAAAAATTATAAGTAAACATTTTATGCAAAAAATACCTCGAAAATATCCATTGTTCAAAAATACTAAGCAGTGCCGTAGACGCGGCGGGTTGAAAAGTGAATTTTAAGCGAAGCCTATTGGCTCAAATATTTTTCAAACGCTTTTCTATTGGCTAGCGTCCTTTAGCCACGAAAATGGCTCAGCGCGTAGCTTGGAATGTTTTTACTTGTTACGTCTTAGAATTTGAATATCGAAATTTACCGGTTATTTCCGAGAAAACATAATTCAAGTAAAAATACCGGCGATTCAAACTCAATTCACACGATAATATTTTTTTTTCAAACGTATTTTTATTGGTAAAAATTAATAAACAGAAGTTGAATTTTGCATTTGAGTAGCAGAAACAGGTGCATAGGGGTTAAAATAGTATTCAGGGTTGTAAAAATAGCCTTCTGGAGTTTGGTACGTTTGTTGATTAACCATCGGAAGTTCCGTGGCAAAATTGTGTCCAGTTGGGCCCATATCATATCCGGATTCGGACCCAGATGAACTTTCCGTTTTTACATGAGTCATATTTTCCGGGCTGAACGTGACTGAGCTCATCGCAGCATTTTGCATTGGACTGAACAAATGCGTAGGTTGAAAATGTGGCATCATTTGAACCGGGTACGGTTGATACGATTGGTCAAACGGTATTTGAGCCGGTTGTGGCACCGGTGAATATTGTGAAACGGGCGAAGTCGAATTTGACCCATTGGCCGTCATTTGTTTGCGCCAGCGCGCGCGCCGATTTGAAAACCAGACTTGAACGCGCGATTCGGCCAAGCCGGTTTTTGCTGCCAGTTCCTCGCGAACGTAAACGTCTGGATAATGGGTACTGGCGAAAATATTTTCCAGTTCGGCCAGTTGATCGTTATCAAAGGTAGCTCGAGCACGGCGTGGTTTCCGTTTTAACATTGGCCGAATTTCGTCATCGTCGGAGATCACTTCCGGTTTGTCACTTTCGCTTCCGGTTTCGGGCATACCTTTAAGACGTAGGAAATTTCGAATGGCTTCGACAGTTGGCGGTTTACTTGTTCCCAAATCCCCATTTTTGACCAGTAAATCGCGAATCTCCCATGCCAAATGATTCCCAACGCGGTACCCGATAATTTTTTCCTCGACTTCAGGAGTTAAATTCAGCTTCTTTTTGTGACTTCCGCCGGCAGCGCCCGGTTTNTCGCCAGTCTCAGAGCAGATTATTTTCTTCGGCTTCATTGATATTGAATTTGTAAAATCACCGCTAACCGCCCGCCACCGCATACCGTGCGAACTGTCCAACAAGCACCCTACAAGTTAATTTATGAAGATTTTTGAGCTGTTTTCATGTTCGTCACAAAATAACCAACTAGCGGGTTATCTTAACTCTCAGGGGGTAGGAGTTTTTGGGAACCCGTAAGGGAAAAATGTGTGTATATAAACACGCACTTAAAAAATTCAAAAAAACTGGTAAAGCCAAGTTGTAGAAACTACGTCGATCTGACTATTCAGAGATTGATTTAGGCCACCAGGGCCCCCTAGAAGGCTGTTTTAAATCTCCAACCTACGCAAAAAATACCGTCAATGTAATTTTTTCCAAAAGTTGAGAGGGGGGTCAGCAATGCCCGTTTTGCCCTACGGGGCCTCTATATGCGTTAAATCGACGAAAAAAACAAGTTGTGTGTCTATATACACGCACTTCCCCCTGGGAGTTAACACTTTTTGGCCCCAAAGCGTATCGACTCGACACTATCGAGGTAACCGACGAGGTTTCCAATTATTTTAAAACAAACGCGCTGACGGGTTATCTTACCACTATTTTAGCGCTTATAAAGATAAGATAACGCGTCAGGCGGTGTATAAATAACCACCGTAAGCATTAAACGGCACTGCCTGATTTGGCCGAATATAGAAAAATGACGAAAGCTGAAAACGGCGAAAATCACAATCGTTCCATTTTTTGAAAGAAAATTTATGATTGATAATTGTAGTTTTAACTCTTAGGGGAAGGAGTTTTTAGGAACCCGTAGGGGGAAATGCGTGTAAATAAACACGCACTTAAAAAATTCACAATTATTCAAAAAAAACGGGTAAAGCCGGGACCGACTTTTTTAACACGGACTTGTAGAGCTCGTCAAACTACGTCGATATGACTATTCAGAAATTGATCGGGGACACCAGGGCCCCCTAGAGAGCTGTGTGAAATCTCCAACCTACGCAAAAAATACCGTCAATCAATTTCTCGAAAAGTTGAGGGTGGTCACCAATACCCGTTTTGCCCTACGGGGCCTCCATATGCCTTAAATCGACGAAAAAACAAGTTGCGTGTCTATTTACACGCACTTCCCCCTGGGAGTTAAATTACAGTCCTTAACCATTTATCGAACGTTTACGGTTCTAGAAAATAGCGTCCGATAAATGAGCATCGTCATAAAAAAGGTAATTTTTTTATTAGAATGGCCCCATTTTGGCCGAAAAAGAGTCCGATAAATGGTTAAGGACTGTGAATCATTCGGTACACCAGGTGCGCCGGTATGTTTCAACTCGTTATCTTTCATTTTTTTTGAGATTTTTTTCTCCGATGTACTACATATCTTTATGAATAAAGCACCACGCCGTTATCGTACACTTTTTTCAATTTGGTTTTCCAACTAACGCACCAGGTGTAGTAACTTAACAATAACATTCCTTACCTTTATTAGTGATACCTCTAACGTTTCCATACGGGATGTCCAATTGTATATTCTCGAATAAAGAAAAATCCGACATATTTTGCGCAATCACTATTTTTTTTTGTGTTGTTAAATTTCAGGAGTTAAAAAAAGGTTTAGCAAATTTTGATAATAATTTTAGTGTTTTTGGTTTATCAGAATTGAAACGAGCGGAGTTAGACCACGTGGCGTTTTCAACCAATGAACGCTCGAGCCACGAAGAGAGCAGCCAATCAGCGAGCTTTTCAAACAACGGAATTTACTATGCTGAAAAACAAGCCATTACTTGATAATCATAATCAGAATTTTAGAGTACAGTTTTGGGTAGTTTTTTTTGGGTAGTTTTTTTCAAGTTGATCTTTTTTTTCCAAAATTTCCAGGAGTTTTACCTATTTATTGCCGAGGTGAAATAAAACTCATTATGAAAGCCGATACAGTATTATACAGTAATTTACTTTTCTGGTTTTCAGTTTGTTTTAACTCCCAGGGGGAAGTGTGTGCATATATGCACACGACTTGTTTTTTCGTCGATTTAAGGCCTATGGAGGCACCCCCCTTGACTCAAGGGGCCCTTGAGACCTTCTAGGGTTTTTTTTCTGAAGCCGTCGTAAGTGCTAGAGAGCTGAAATTTTGTGTGTAGGTTCCTCACACTCCAACGAACAAACCTACCGCAAATGTTTTTGACATTCCATAAAATATGGGTTTTATGGGGTTTTTTTGCTTTTTTAAGGATTTCCCCCTTAAAATTAATTGGTTATATGAATCTCAAGGGGGTTGAGCCCGATTTGGTCCTAAATTTTATCCGCATACTGTAAAATCCAATCATTTATTATTTTTTTTTTCAACCTACGTTGACGCAAATTGAAGTTAAAAACATGTTATTAAAATTTTGTTTTTTTCATTGTAAAAAATTGTATTAGCAAGACATTAGAAAGTTTCATCAGACTTGAATGAAAAATAATCTGAAATATTTTCAACCAATAACATGTGGCGGTCATTATGACCCAGTGTATTTCCGTAAGGCCTTCTGGGTGTACCTGTCTGATTGTATTCTGGCCGTAATCAAATATTTTTTGAAATGCCGCGCAGCTGCCGTCCAGCGCCTCCCCGTGGCACGTTTAATTCTAACCGTATAAATAGATAATTTACCATTTTAATTTATCATTTATTAATTTCACAGTACCAGAAATTAAAAACAAAAATGCAACATACGGAAGGAAAAATAAACCAACTTGGAGGCGTTTTCGTCAACGGCCGACCTTTGCCCATTGAAGTTCGCCAGCAAATTGTGACAATGTCGTCCCTGGGGGTTAAATCGTGTGAAATTTCCCGCCAACTTCGGGTATCTCACGGATGCGTCTCAAAGATTTTAAACCGGTATCAAGCAACCGGAAGCGTTAAACCGGGCGCCGCTGGTGGAAGCCACAAGAAAAAACTGGCTTTAACCCCCGAGGTCGAAATAAAAATTCTCGCCTATCGAGCTGAAAATGAGTTTGCGTGGGAAATTCGAGATTTATTGGTCAAAAATGAAGATATGGAAACCAAAAAAGTACCAACTGTTGAGGCAATTCGACAATTTTTACGAGTTAAGGGAATGCCCGAACCAGGTTCTGAAACCGGAAACGAAAAACCGGAAGTTATTTCCGACGATGACGAAAATCGACCAACTTTGAAACGAAAACCACGTCGTGCACGAGCAACTTTCGACAAAGATCAACTGGTCGAACTCGAAAGTGTTTTTTCAAATACTCATTATCCCGATATTTATATTCGAGAAGAATTAGCGGCAAAAACCGGATTAGCCGAATCGCGCGTTCAAGTCTGGTTTTCAAATCGGCGCGCGCGCTGGCGCAAACAAATGACGGCGAATGGTTCAAATTCGACTTCGCCCATTTCGCAATACTCACCGGTGCCACAACCAAGCCAAGTTCGATTTGACCAATCATATCAGCCGTACCCGAATTCGTTTCAAATGATGCAACATTATCAACCTACGCAAATGTTTAACCCAATGGCAAGTGGATTGAACCCGGTGAGTTTCAGTCCCGATAACCAACCAGGGGTTAAATCTGAAAGTTCCTCCGGTTCAGAATCAGGATATGATCTGGCTTCGTCAAATTTTACGGAAGAAATTCCTCTCGTCAACCAACACGTCTATTCAAATGCCGAAAATTTTTATAATCCTGAATACTGTTTTAACCCTTACGCGCCTGTTTCAGCTGCCCAAATGCACAATTCAACTTCTGTCTACTAATTCACGTTTATTTAATATGAATAAAAAAACATCTTTATTAATAAACTAGTGTTTTACTCCTTTTTGGCTAAAAAAACTCTCTACCGCCAAAACGTGTTTCTTTTTTTTCGCCATCGGAATCTACGGGTAAAATGATATACACTGTACATTATACAGCCATTGATTCCATTAGGGGCGCTTCCATAACGGCCGTTCATCCCATAACGGACACTTTTTTACTCAAATTACTGATTATTTGATAACGGCCGTTTTTTCTTAAAAACGTATTTTGGGAGTCGATAATTACACAAATTTTTTTGTTTCTTCGTCTGGGGCATGTGTTTTATAAACTGTATCTCGCAATGAAAAAACTTTGAATTATGTAAAAAAATAATTACAAGGTTTAACTAAGTGTGAAAACTAAGTGTGTAAACTAAGTGTGAAATTAATAGACCAATCGTAACATGCCGATAGTAGGCCGAAGATAAAAGTGTCCAAAAGTTTTGGACCAAAACGATTTTGATTTCCGACTTTGAAATACTAGGCACCATAACTGTTTATTTCAAATTGCGCGGGCGATATTTAATTTAAAAACGCGCAAAAATGAGTAACCAATGTGTTGGCTTCGGCCTCACATATACTAAAATTGGAACGATACAGAGAAGATTAGCATGGCCCCTGCGCAAGGATGACACGCAAAATCGTGAAGCGTTCCAAACTTTTGCATTTTTCTTTCATAAAATAAAATTGTTTAAACGATTAAGGACATGTTATACACTGTAACAAAGGGGGTTTATACGGTTGTTTGCTAAATTTGCTATAGTCCTCACATCCTTAAAGTTCTAGTCCCATTCGTAACGGCCCACCATCCCTTTTTAGAGAAACAAATATACACCACTTGCGCAGTTATGTTGCCGGCATAAATACCTTTGTCAATTTATAAACCACACTTAAATTAGTGTAGGATTTCTCTTTTAGCCAAAAAATAACAATTGCAAACGTTGTGCATCATTTTGTTTCTATTTCGTAGTCGGAAAAGTTTTTTCGAGATCAGTTAGTATTGACACAGAAACCCGATATCAAAAAACAAAAACAGAATCTGGTTTCTGAATATAAAACCTTTAATAAAGAAAAAAAAATTAACTTCTTTTTGGCAGCATTTCGGCCCAACAGAGAATAAAGCGTCGGCTCTTAATGAATGGCAGGCGCGCGGTATGGGGCCATCTGCCTTTTGGTCCTAGTTTAAAGTCGGATTTCACTTTGAAAAAAATAACTAAGGGTTTTTGATACCGTAGAAACTATTTTTTGAACTTTTGGGGGTGATTGAGCAACGGAAAATGCTAAAAACCGCTGATTTTACCTCGATTTTGATCAAAATTCTAGAAAATAACCGGTAAGTTAATCATTTTTTGTATTGACTTGTAAATATTATGGAAGATAGTGTCAAGCTACAATATATATATACGAATTGAATTCATACGGTTAATAATTATGATAATAGGAGGAAAAATGGAAAAATCGTAAAACCGGTTGAAATTCAACCGTTGAATTCTAACCGGTTAGGTCGGATAGGTCTAATTTTTTTTCTACACAAATATTATCGGGTATATTGAACCATCTCTGAAAGTTTCAGGGCTCTCAGACCTTTATTTCGTGAAAGTTGTCTCCGCGTGAGCGACCCTATATATGTTACATATAATATATAAGTTATATATTTCAAAGCAGTTCACTCACGTCTACGTTTCGAAATTCGAAATATTATATAACTTAGTACGCCCTAACTAAGTTATATAATATTTCGAATTTCGAAACGTAGACGTGAGTGAACTGCTTTGAAAAGCTTGCAAAGGTTTTCGATCGGTAATATTTATTTGATCGTCTCAGAACTACAATTTTTGCACCGCTGATTCATAGCAAACAAAGGTATAAGGGTTATGACAGCATAAGATTAATATTATCGGTCAAAAAGCCCAAACAAAAAAATGCTTTTAAGATTATACAAGGGGTCTGGTTATAACGTCAGACACAACAAACTGACTTGACCTTAATGCACTTATAAAATTATTTTACCTTATAGCCACCTGGAAACATTTCAACCATAAAGGGGTCTTTGATACAAAAAAAAAACTTTTGATTTGACCTTGCTCATTATCAAATATCAGACCTTATAAACAATGCGGCATTGTTTATCAGGTCTGATATTCAATCAATATTCAAGGTCTGATTGTCCATGCCCCTCCAGCATTTTGAACAAAACTGACTTGACCTTATAACGGTCAGAATTTGAGATATTATACAAGCTGTGTATGATAACTCCTGATATTGCTGCACTGCAAAATGGCGGGCACTAATGTACGTAGGCGAAAGCAAAAATAATTGCACAAAATAAAAGTACACGCAGATATGCCCACTATTACATTTATTGCGGTTAGCTATCAAAAAGTATGGCAGATTTTTTTGGTTGGGAAGTTTTGGTCGAACGTATAAGAGGTCGAAAGTATAAGAGGTCGAAAATCTAAACGGAATAAGTCCGAATTCGACGCAAAGTTTGACCAAATATACTCTCGACCAATACTTTCGACCAAAAATACATGATACCAATTTAGTCGGTGCCGGTATGGTCTATACCATGATTTACCGTTTGACAATTTTTTTACCAAGTTACCAAACACCACGTTTGCCCACATATAGCAATTTTCTTAAATTAAAAATAGCTCTTAAAAGCTGCAAATTTCAGTCCGTTCGCCAAATACAGTGAGTTATTTGTATATCTGGCTGAAATCGTGCTCCGTTAAACTTACCTTCAAATTGGCGCGCTTATTGGACGCTGGTTAAAATTGCGGCCGCTGATTGGCTACATAAACTTACGGTTCTCGCGCGAGAACATTAGCCAGATATTAAAATAACTCATGGTACGTTCCCTTTTGATTGTGACGAAAAATGTGGCTTTAGGGAGCAGTGACTGGACTTGGGTATAATAAATAAAATTTAGGCCAAAATTATCAAAAACCAAACACGATTGTTTAACCCTTAGGGTGTTGGTACATTAAATCATCGGATACAATAATTTAGCAAACTGTATAAAGCAATATGTTGAGCGAAAAACAGCAAAAAATAGTGTTAAAAAAATTATAAACAGCTCACTAGGAAAGGATAAGTGTCAACTTTGGCTTCTAATTCATCACTCCGCTGATTTGTACTTAATGACGGTACGGTTGACTATTTTACAAAAAAAAATGCAAAAAATAAACCCTTTCTGGAGACAGGGCATACATTACAGTCCTTAACCATTTATCGGACGCTTTTTTGGCCAAAATGGGGTCATTCTAATAAAAAAGGACCTCTTTTGTGACGATGCTGATTTATCGGACTCTATTTTCGAGACGTACGATAAATGGTTAAGGACTGTATATCAGTTTGGGATATACATAGTTGTTTTTCAAAAGATATACTATGTGGTCCAACAACGAATCAGTTTTATATAATATAAATTTGTTTCGGCATAAAAACTTTGCCCAGTCTGATTCATTGTTGGAGCTCCTAGTAAACTATTACTATTGTATGTAATTTCGGAACACCCGTGATTTTAGTAAAACAATGATGTACATGTATGGTTTTACAAAATAAGTTCTTTATAATAAAATTGTGTCACAAAACTTATTGAGGAGTTACTTTGAAAACTTCTGATGATGATAAAAAAAACGAAAAAGAAATACAAAAACAAGTTTTAGCAAGAACCTCTAATGTCAACGAGTTCCCCAATATTTTGAAATACTCGAAAATTTTAGGCGGAAATAATTTTTGCGCTTGAACTCAGTCATGATATGAAAATAATTAATACCATTTAGGTTTACCTGAAGTGAACTAAACGTATACAATATGGTAAAATAAACAATTGAGGTTTATTTGTAAAAAAAAAAATCGACCGTACCCTCCTTAATTTTACATAATCCGTCTTTGAACCATTTTCCGGTCGTTTTTGTACCGTTTTTGTCAGAACAGAATGATCCTCCGCCGCCGCTTGATTGCTTGCCCGTATTTCCAACTCCACCAGAGTATCCCCCTCCACCTCCATTAGAGCGATAACTATATCCACCACCCCCACCAAATCCGCCCGAATCACCGCGCAATCCGTCTTTGAAACATTTAGCTTTGGAGGTTTCATTCCCGTCCAGAAATCCAGCGCCATCGTACAGACCATCGCCACTCATACCTATCTTTCTATTCTCTTTTCCATCGGGTCCACCACCATATTCCTCTATTTGGCCGTGACACCACAAATCGCCGTTGGAATGTTTATCTCCTCCTGCACCACCAGCAACAATCAATGGCTCCAGTTTATTTTTCGCCACAAATGTACCACCACCACCAGATCCAGCATAACTGTTATTGATATTTTTAGAATGATAAGAAAACAAAATTATGTCACATAATGTCACATAATTAAATTATGTCACATAATTTATGTGGTATACGGAAAAATCAAAATGCCGACCTCTGGTTCACGGTGGTTAAGGTGATTTTCAGACGGTTAACGGGTCAATGCGTAGGCGATTTTATCGAGAACTGACTGTTGGTTTAAAAATTTATTAATATACTTTATTTACTACTTTAATATATTGTAGCTAAATGTATTTTTTTAAGGTTTTTAACTCGTGCAGCAAATAACGATTATATGGGGAAATTTGCCAATCCAAATGAACAATCCGTTTTTAACGGATTTTTTGTTATTTGTTTTGTGAAGAAATTTATTAAAATCAGTCAGCACAAATTATCTTGACAAAACAAACAACAAAAAATCCGTTAAAAACGGATTGTTCATTTGGATTGACCAATTTCCCCATATAATCGTTGTTTGCTGCACGAGTTAAAAAGCTTAAAAAATACATTTAGCTACAATATATTAATAAAGTACATTAATAAATTTTTGAACCAACAGTCAGGGGCTTTATAATCGGTTAAAAATTTAAAAATTTATTTACTAGTTTTAGTCACTAAAATTTAGTGCAATGATGAAATGAAATCAGCCCACATGTGGGCAGAACGGACCATGACAGTTAATGCATAATATTTGTTCAAATGTCAAAAAACTACAATAATGAGCTATTCACAATGTTTGTGAACTTGAAATTTGATCTCAATAAAAACGAATTGTACGTAGATGCGCAACGAAACGAAGTATATTGAGACTTTTCAGACTTTTGCGCACGGAAAAAAATAGAATTCTCTGAAACTCACATATATGATGCAGTTTGATGCGTAGATTACGTTGGTGAAATAAAAAATTTGAAAGAGGAGACACGTTTTGGCGCTAGAAAGCATTTTCGAGGCCGAAAAGGCCANTTAAAAATTTGCCAATTTTCATTTTACGCGCTTCTCGCGTATTTTTTGTTTGTTTTTAAGCCTTAGAATAGAAAATTTGAAAAGCGTTATTTTACCCCATACACTATAGGGGCCATACTGTAGTACAGGGTGCGGTAATATAGATGCTAAGCCGTTTTTGGTTTGCGAGTGCGCTGAGCGAATTTAAGTCACCAAAAAACGGCTTAGATATCTATATTAAACTCCTGATATTGCTGCACTGCAAAATGGCGGGCACTAATATACGTAGGCGAAAGCAAATATAATTGCACAAAATAAAAGTACACGCAGATATGCCCACTATTCCATTTATTACATGATACAAATTTAGTCGGTGCCGGTATGGTCTATACCATGATTTACCGTTTGACAATTTTTTTTACCAAGTTACCAAACACCACGTTTGCCCATATACATGTATAGCAATTTTCTTAAATTAAAAATAGCTCTTAAAAGCTGCAAATTTCAGTCCGTTCGCCAAATACGTTCCCTTTTGATTGTCACAAAAAATGTGGCTTTAGGGAGCAGTGACTGGACTTGGGTACAATAAATAAATTTTAGGCCAAAATCATCAAAAACCAAACACGATTGTTTAACCATTAGGGTGTTGGTACATCAAATCATCGGATATAATAATTTAGCAAACTGTATAAAGCAATATGTTGAGCGAAAAAACAGCAAAAAATAGTGTTAAAAGAAAAACAATTATAAACAGCTCACTACAGGAAAGGGTAACTGTCAACCTCGGCTTCTAATTTATCACTCCGCTGATTTGTACTTAAGGACGGTACGGTTGACTATTTTACAAAAAAAAATGCAAAAAATAAACCCTTTCTGGAGACAGGGCATACTGTATGCCGCATACATTATACACCACCTGCGCAGTTATCTTTCCACCAAACTTTTCAAAAAGCGGAAAGATAACTGCACCGTCGGGAAGATAAGTGCACAATGTGTAGGCGGTTTGTCTGAAATTTGTAAGTGCGGAAAGATAACTGCACCTACGGGGCCGTTCTAGATTCCTTCAAATTTCTAAGCGCAAAAATGCGCGAATGAGCTTCTAAAGAGAGAAATAAGAGATAAAATGCCAAAAAAAAAAGAATAAATTTTTAGTTGTTGTTGTTTTTTGTCCTTTTTGTCTATTTTCCCCAAGTATTTCCGCCTGCGCACTACCCATCTGAGATAACAGTTTGCAATTGAGGTAACACTTTTTCTTGAACATTTATTACATTTTTTTATCAGTCCTGACAGAAAAAATAACTCCCAAGTACGTTCATCGCTTTTTTAGCTTATTATAAACAACAACAAAAAATTCCCGAAATGTCGCATTCACATTTCAAATTTCTCAAATGGCTAAATATCGCATAAGAATTGCGATTTCATCAATTGCTGGTTGTCTATAATGTTATTAAGACTGAAGTTAATAAAGTAACTCAAATTAAAACTTTTTGCGTTTTTTATCATCTGTACAATAAGTGAAAAGATAACTAAAATTTTTAATGAAAAAAATAAAAGGGCAAAAAATATTTCGGGCGGAAAGATAACTGCGCAGTGTGTAGGCGGATTAACTGGAAAATTTTTCTCGAAAAAGTGGAAAGATAACTGCACCGACGGGGCTGAGCGGAAAGATAACTGCCGGAAAGATAACTGCGCAGGTGGTGTATCACTTTGGGAATGCCAGGAGCACCCGTCCCCGTCCTTTGTGAATTATTTCCCAGATTTTTTTTTTGTCAAAAGATATACTATGTGCTCCAACAACGAATCAGTTTTATATAATATAAATTTGTTTCGACATAAAAACTTTGCCCAGTCTGATT
Organism: Oikopleura albicans; assembly: GCA_004367875.1. Lineage (NCBI taxonomy): Eukaryota > Metazoa > Chordata > Appendicularia > Copelata > Oikopleuridae > Oikopleura > Oikopleura albicans. Next base: position 15,856 of record SCLG01001362.1, read on the forward strand.
CATTGTTGGAGCTCCCAGTAAACTATTACTATTGTACAGTCCCTACCTAGTTAACGGGTATCTTGAAATCTGAAAATCGTACCCGTTAACTAGGTAGGTACCCGTTAACTAGGTAGGCTGGGGAGCTTCCACCAAAAAATCCATAAAATGAGTGATTTTTGCTTTTTTGATATTTTAATGCTGTTTTCTGATTATAAATATCGGGTACGAATTAGAGAATTTTCTTCAGCGGTCTAAGTTCACACAATCCATTGAAAAAAAAGTTGATAAAGTAGTGTACCCGTTAACTAGGTAGGTTGGTGTCATAGGGTTAGTCAAATTATGTGTTCAAAGTCTTCAAATCGTCTAAAAACGCTATTGATCTTATAGACTTTGATTTTCTGATTACAAAAATGCATTACACCACACTGAATTTTTAACTCCTAGCACCTCCAAAGGACGAACAACTAGCCTTTTTAGACATTTTTTCGTGAAAATATTTGTACCCGTTAACTAGGTAGGAAAAAAATCCTGAAAATCGTAACCGTTAACTAGGTAATACCCGTTAAGTAGGTACCCGTTAACTAGGTAGGGACTGTATGTAATTTCGGAACGCCCGTGTTTTTAGTAAAACAATGATGTACATGTATGGTTTTACAAAATAAGTTCTTTATAATAAAATTGTGTCACAAAACTTATTGAGGAGTTACTTTGAAAACTTCAAGTTTTAGCAAGATCCTCTAATGTCAACGAGTTCCCCAATATTTTGAAAATTTGAAATACTCGAAAATTTCGATAATTTTAGGCGGAAACATTTTTTGCGCTTGAACTCATTCATGATACGATTTAGGCTTACCTGAAGTGAACTAAGCGTATACAACATGGTAAAATAAACAATTGAGGTTTATTTGTAAAAAAAAATCGACCGTACCGTCCTTAATTTTACATAAGCCTTCTTTAAACCATTTTCCGGTCGTTTTTGTGCCGGTCTTGTCAGAACAGAATGATCCGCCGCCGCCGCCGCCTGATTGCTTGTCATTATCTGCAACTCCACCAGAGTATCCCCCTCCACCTCCATAGTAATAGTTATAATTATATCCACCACCCCCACCAAATCCGCCCGAATTACCACCTCCGCGCAATCCGTCTTTGAAACATTTAGCGCTGGATTTACTATTTCCGTCCAGAAATCCAGCGCCATCGTACAGACTATCGCCACTCATACCTATCTTTCTATTCTCTTTTCCATCGGGTCCACCACCATATTCCTCTGTTTGGCCGTGACACCACAAATCGCCGTTGGAATTTTCATCTCCTCCTGCACCACCAGCAACAATCAGTGGCTCCAGATTATTTTTTGCCACAAATGTACCACCAGATCCGGATCCACTACTGTTATTGATATTTTTAGAATGATAAGAAAACAAAATTATGTAATATTCGGACGGTTCACGGTGGTTATGGTGATTTTCAGACGGTTAACGGGTCAATGCGTAGGCGATTTTATCGAGAAATTGAAAATTCGAAACTGACCGGTTAATGGAAAATAGGCATTTTTATTAAAGGACCGGACAGAGGAGTTTGACACACTCAATTTTTATAACTTCCGCAGTTTTCACGCAATTAATTTCGTTTTTTAAACTGCGCTAAATGACAAAACTAAATGACGTACAATATTTGTTCAATTCTCAAAAAATAAAAACCTAGAAAACTGAGCTATTCACAATGTTTGTGAACTTGAAATTTGATGAAAAAAACAAGATATCACTAAAAACGAATTGTACGTAGATGCGCAATGAAACGAAGTATATTATATCCAAAGGACAAACCAATACAAGTTATTTTGCTCAAAAAATAAAAATACGCTGTAAAGCCGCCACCCCAAAAACGGATAAATGTCCCTGAAAAATGTCTTATGTTTTATAAGCTTGCAAAACAAATTAGTAAAGTTAATGGCAAGAAATAGCTTTTATAGCGTTTTCGCGTGAAGTAAAGTTTGTAAACAATGCTATACAGTTGGTGACGTAACGAGTTGACACTTTCGTTTCCGATTTTTTCCTCAAAAACTGTCAACTCGTTTCACTTTGTCAACTCGTTACGTCACTTTTGCCTTTTTTGCCTATTGTTGCCCAAAAACTGTCAACTCGTGTCACTTTGTCAACTCGTTATGTGTCAACTCGTTACGTCATGACGCGTCACCAACTGTATACGGTATAATATACCCATTCTAAATATGTTTACTGTCTGTATTTCTAAAATAAACATACTTAGAGTTTGATCGCTGTCCGACACCAATGTGCAACTTGTCCCCTTCATTCAGCTTGAATTGACCACTAACTTCTGCACCAGCACCGGTTTTCGTATAGTTGGCCGCGCCACAAGCAGTTATTTCATAAATACCAGTTTTCGAAACCGTTAGTATTTGAATACCGGGTTTGTCCTCAGCAACATTAAACTTCTTCTTATTACAAACCCAATCCACTTCATATGCTTTACAGCATTCGTCATAGGTTGGACCAACGGGACCACTTTTTCCACATGTAGTAAAGTCGAACTGCCACGCAAAGTTGGGGTCATTGCCTTGAACGTTTTGAGAAAAAATTTTAATTTCGGTTGACACATGGAGGACCCGTTTGCAAATCTCTTCGTGGATCGATTCTTTAGTGATTGGTTGTTTTGTTAAATTCTCAAAGTAATATTTAATCGCATCCACCAACATCTAAAGTATACAGTATACTTTATAGTCTACCGTTTGAGTTTTTTTAAAATAGCCACAAATTCTCGATTCAACGCTGATTGGCTAGATAAAAAAGAATATCACAACGCCCACAATCATATTCTCATAACACTTCACTGTCTAGTACAGTTCTCCGATGTGTGGGCGTGATGCGTAGAAATTCGAGCGTAGAAATTCAGCCAATCAGCGTTGAATCGAGAATTTGTGGCTATTTTCAAAAAACTCAAACGGTATAGATTCGGGGTAAAATATTTTCTCAATTATACTTTGCGACTGAATTGGACGATAAGGGACTTAGTCTAAGATTTATTCTTTCATTTCGCCTGGTTTGACAGTTTTACGTAAAATCGTCGAGAGTTAAGGACGGGTCTATAGAGTTGTTTACAAATAAAAATCGAAAACTTGAAAACTAGCTTTTGGTAAAACTTTTATGTGTTTTATGAATTTGTTCAGGTTCTACTACAATTATGAAGTACAAACAAGTTCATTATTGAGGAATTTCTAGAAAAAAATAACGTCCAAAAAATTCGTTCAAATTCCTAAATGAAAAAAATCACCCATCTAATTTCCTAAAAATCTGGTATTATTTTGTGATTTTTTTCTGAATTCACTTTTGCATAGTAATCAATAAGGTTCAAAGAAATAGTGGGTGAAGTTTGGTTATAAAATTCTATCTGAAACTTTATGTAGTGGGCACTTTTTTGATACGATGCCCGTTTTTTCAACACCAACAGTAAAATTAAACGCTATAGGCTTTCAGAGTTTGCATGGAATTTATTTGTTTTTTCTGTCGACGTTTAGGTCTAGTGTTGGT
>SCLG01001363.1:0-14148 GCA_004367875.1 Oikopleura albicans
GTAAAGTTTGTAAACAATGCTACCTACCCATCCTTAAACTTATTTAAGGTGCCCTAAATTTAAGCTAATTGGGCTTACCCTGTCTATCGGCTATAATATGAGGTAAAAACGTAGCCTTCTCCAATTTTGTATTTTAATAGGCTTAAAAAGTTGAAAAGCGAGAAACGCGTTATTATACCTCATACTTAGGGTTGCCGAGGGAGAATTTAAAGAGCCTACAACAAGCTAAAGACTTGAAAGTTGGTACAGTTTTGCACGGAGAATCCGATAAAAAAATAAATTTCTAGGGGATTTGTGATGTCCGGAAGATATCGGTTTTTTGCCGGTTTCTCGAGTACCGTAAGGAGTCATACTTTAGGCCAATTTGACCTGTCTTGATTAACTGAATCCAATTATTGGCTTATATATATATTGGTTTATATGGGCACCTTGTAACCCGTGAGAAGCGTCAGCTATGAACCTGCTGCCGTCGGCTTAATTTATATCGGTGCTGCACTTTTGTCCTCTACACTATCATGTCCAAAATATACAGTTTTTGGATAATTCGGCCTTTCACATTAATGATTATTTTCAGGTGCTTTTTTTCTCCCATTATTTTTTCATTTGACAAAATACAAAATTCATGTGGAAATTAGTTGCTTGTTATCCTCAATGACCTCAATCTACTTAATTGAAAGGGTATATCAAAGATTTGCCCAAATACTTTGTAAATGACACTTTTAGTATTTGAAATATTAATTACCCAGAATATTATGTCTGATCAGCCCTCGAAAACATCCGATTGTTTCCAACTACAACACTGTACGTATACTACTGTATACTTTATCTTATATACCGGTAGGCTAATATACCGGTAGGCTAATATATTTATGTAGCCGTGATGCATAATGTAAACTAAATATAAACAGTAGTCTATATTTGAATAGTTTCCGTGCTGTTTTGGCACTACCTGAAAATGGAGAAACTTGAAAACGGAGAAACATGAAAACGGAGAAATTTATTTCCAGGAAAAAAATAAAATTTTCTAAAACTCACACATATGATGCAGTTGGATTCGTAGATTACGTTGGTGAAATAAAAAAAATGATAAATGAGACTAGATTTGGCGCTAGAGAGCATTCTAGAGGTCATTTTTGGCAAATTATCTCCGTTTTCAGGTTTCTCCGTTTTCAAGTTTCTCCGTTTTCCGGTAGTGTCGTGCTGTTTTCTGGGCGACTTAACCGGCATTTGCGGTCATTCATAATTACCAAATGTGAGCAAATCAAGAAATATCCGACTAATCTGTTTTAATTATCAATTTGTTAATAAGTCTTCATCCACGATTCGCAATCATATGGAAAACACGGCGATACGTTTTTGGTAAGTGTTACATATTACGTAATAAGCCTAAATACGAGTATTTTAAAAGATCTTTGGGGTGTTTTATGTATTCTAATGCTTTGTATGATTGAAATTATTGTCGGCATTTCTTGCCTATCGACATGCTTTGATTATAACGACATTTTGGAAAGGACACATTTGCGAAATCAATTGGAAATATTGGCTGATATTTATCCGGATCAATATGGGCACATGCTTTCTACATGGAGTTCGGATAAAAATTCACGACGGGATCGCTCAGGTACTTTTGTGGGTTAGTAACTAACCGGTAATGTAAAATGACATGTAAGATGACATGTAAGATTACATGTAAGAAGACATGTAATATTACTTCTAAGATTATCTGTAAGATTACATGTGTGATTACATGTAAGATTACATGTAATATTACCTGTAAGATTTCACTGGGCATCACTTGTAGGATCACATATACAGGTTTAGTCTCATGAAAATCGGCTGAGCGTTTCTAGAATAGAGCAATTTTCTTCTTTTTTCTTGCAATGGGGTGCTCCTATTGGCCAATATCATTTTAAAATATGCCGATTTTCATAAGACTAAACCGGTATAATCACATGTAGGATCACATCTGTGCTCACATGTATCATCACATAAGGGATCATATTATTTTATCTTATTTTTTAAATTAACATGATGATTTTTGTTAATTTTTCGTATATTTTGTTATTTCTAGCGCATAATTCCCGCTCGTACTGTTATCGGGCTAAATTTTGTGACCAATGTTACATAACCATTTTCCGCAAAAATGTTGGTTAGATAACGGCGTAGGGGTGTATCCAAAAGTTCAGGATAAAGCTTTTGTATTGCTATAGGAAACATCTCCGAAGGGGATGTAGACGTAAACGATTCTGGTACCGGTGATGCTATTGGTGGTTGCGAGAAAAATGGCGAACAAGACTGTGGTACAAATCAAGCACTAGACGACGAGGATGAAATTGCAATGAATGAGCTTGCTAACAATGATCTCTGACTTCAATTTATGTTTCAAAAAACATTTCCTCATTTGTTTTTCGCTCTTGTCAAAAGAAATAACACAAATTTTAAATAAAACCGCCTTTTTATGAGAGAATGAAATCTGATTTATTCGCGAAACACGTCGAGTTGGGTTTTGCCCTCTCGATACGTACAAGTTATGAATATGGATATGGATATGGTATCGAAGGACCCCTTGGTAGGTAACCTAAAATGAACAAGGCAATAAAAACTATTAACCTGGCTGATCGTAGTGTCTTTTATGTATGGGAATTTTTGGTAAAAAAAACTGTGTGCGCCTAATTGTACAGCTCGAAAACGTTGTAAGAAAATGAAGTTCCGGTCTATAGCGATTTTTTCAAATGTTCCCAAAAAGGAGCGTATTACTTTGGCCGCAAAACTTCACTTGGGCCAAAAGCTTCACTTCGGCCAAACGGTGGTCCGTCAACAATCGCCGTAGCCTTTGGCCAATGTGAAACTTTTGGCCCAATTGAAACATTTTAAACATAAAAATTTGGCCCAAGTGAAGCTTTAGATCCAGATGAAGCCCTATGGCCAACAAGACACCCAATGACCCAAGTGAAACTCTTGGCCCAAGTAAAGCTTTAGGCCCAAGTTAAACTTTATTGACAAAATGAAACCCCTAGGGCCATGGCCCGAATGAAGCTTTAGGCCCAAATGAAGTTTGGCCCAAGTGAAGCTTTGCGGCCCAAGTAATGCGCTCCCAGACAAAAAACTTCCAACCGGGCATTTGTCCACTATATAATTCATAACACCTTATTCATATAATAATATTTTGAATAATTTCCCAAGTCGAGTTATGTAAGTAGGCAGGTGATAAGTACCGGTATAATTATAAATTTGATATAATATTAATTTAATATCAGATATAAATTTCATATCACAGAAATTATCTTCAAACATACATAGAATATGTTTAATTTCTATTTGTAAAATATATACATATGTACATATAGAATATTATATAATACGGCCGTTAAAACGCGACACAACTGTAATAAAATCTTACATAACTCATTCCATAAAAGCGCTTGGATTTTTTCATACAGTACACATTCGGTAGAAGTACTTAAAAAGTAATCGACAATTAATCGTTATATAAAGTACTTAAAATTGTTTTTTTAGTTTTGAAATATTCTAATAAGTTGCAATGCTTTTTAAAATATCTTTTATCGGCCTTTTGATGGTGGTAAAATCGGACCTGATTGGGTTTAACCGTCTTGGAAATAACGTTGGCTTTCATATTCATGGGCGATTGCGACAAACTCAAGCTCAAAATAACGTCGAATGGCAAATTATAAGAAAATTTCTACTTGAGGGAAATTCGAATTTGCGTGAAAAGTTTCGACGATCGTTGCTAGCTAAATATAATATAATAAATATGGCTGCCAGAAAACCACGACAGGAACAAGCCAACCGAACTAACCGTTTTGAACCATATCAAAAACACAAACGTCAACCCCGCTCATCATGATCAATTATGACGATTTGTGACGATCAGGGATAAAAACAGGACTCCTGTTACAGGAGGGCCAACAAACCAGTAGGACGAAAAAACTATACTCAACGTCCTAATGCAAGTTAGGCTGCGTAACTCCTAACAGTATCCCTGATGAAAACGAATCTCACCAAAGAAACATTTTAGAACTTTTAAAATCAAACACTGTACAACAAATTTTTCTGATAATTCCCAATTTATGGGTAGCGAAGATGACGCTGAAAATTAACAAAACATAAACGAAAAATAAAACACACAAAAAACGTCTGCTTTATTAATTTTACTCTTCTTAGCCAGAATTGCTTGGACTTTTTTCATACAGTACAAATTCACACAGTCTATTTATATTATTATTACACCGGGTGCACATCGGGCGGGTTTTGCCACAAAAAAGGGGGTGTAGAGTCAGAAAAAAATGAACAAAAAAGAGTCCAAAAGATTATTATTTTCAGAATGTCCGGCTAGGTACCTGCGCAGTGCGTAGGCGGAATAAACACTCAGGGTGCCCCCAGGGGAATAAACCTGCCCGATAACAGCACGAGCGGGTTAACCCGCCCAATAAATGCGCACCCGGTTATATGTTTTTAACGCGAATTGCTTGTGGTGGGTTAACTGTCAGGGGAAGGACTTTTTGATAACCCGTAGGGGGAAATTGTGTGCACACACTTAAACGCACACACTTAAAAATTCACAATAAATCGCAATAACTCTGGTAAAACTGGTAAAGCCAAGTTGTAGAGCTCGTCAAACTACGTCAATTTGACTATTAATAAATTGATTTGGCCCACCAGGGCCCCCTAGAGAGCTGTTTGAAATATCCAACCTACGCAAAAAATACCGTCAATGGAATTTCTCGAAAAGTTGAGGGGGTCCGCAATACCAATTCTGCCCTATGGCCCAAGGCTATGGGGCCTCCTTATGCCTTAAATGGACGAAAAACCAAGTCGTGTCCATATATGCGCAAACTTCCCCCTACGAGTTAATATTTGCTTGAATAAAACAAAATGCCTGAATCATCATTTCGAGATCTACAGTTTGACCAGAAGACTAGTTTTACAAAATTCCGATACATAGAAGACTACGATCATGCAGTCCGTAATCAAATTTGGTTATAATTCTCTGATTTGGCGGAATATCTAGCGCAGCATCATTAATAATGAACCTTGACTCGAGGGCCGTGGCCTTGTAAATGAGGTTTGCCGAGGGCGAAGTACACGATACAGATGATGACGTATACAAATTTAATGATTTTCTTGAGTGACTTGACTCCAATTACGCACAACACAGCAGAGCGTCTTGGCCATCGATTTGCGTTTAAAGAAACATGCCTTTTATGGCATAACGTGTCAATCTCTTTGAAAACAATAACAATTTGAGAGATGTCTGAGCGTTTCTCAGCCCAGCGTGGTCCCTAGAACAAACACGAGCATTTTTTGGAAATGAAAAAAGCTGTCCGGTGAGTACGGAAAGAGAGTTTTTTTTAATATGAGAAAACAGCCGTAAAAGTTTAACCCGAAAAAAATTATTTTGAAATTTCCCAGAAATGAGAAAAATATCATCGGCACACCCTCAATATGAACAGTAAAAGAAGGCAAAAAATTAATACAGCCAAAAACAAGCAAACTGGGTTGTCGTCGGAGTGTGTGGGTTAGAGCAAGTTTTTTACGCTAATGACTCACAAATATTATTTTATTAATTAAAAAGTGACGGCTGAATCATTTTTGCGTGATTCTGATCGATGGTTTACGTATGATACGTGATTAAAGTACCAGTCAGTTTCTCCGCCTACGCACTACCTGATTATACTAAACGTTTTTTGTTCCATAGTTGGGTTTCTTTTAAGCAAGCATGCGGAACTGTTACTTTAAGCACGTAATGCGTAGGTGCAAAAACTGATTGTTATTTCAAGCAGGTAGGTGGTGTATTATAAATAAAAACTATTTTATTGTATAATATAATTTGAAATTATAATTTAAATAAAAATTTCATTTAAAGGGCGTGTTCCAATGGGCGAAAGCGGGCGCCAACCGTTGAACGAGTGGAACCTACTCCATTCACAACAATACGAGTACATCCAGCAACTAAGGTTTGTCGAAAATGAAGTCAAGTAAATACAATTTTCATATTATTAATATGGATAAAGTATAGGTGTTGAAAACATGTGGGAACTCATTTGACTAAGATAATTATTGACATATGATTTCAACACGCAAGATTTACACCATACTTTTTTTAATTTTATTATCCTTTTTGATGATTTTTTATTCAAATTTTTCCTTTAACTTTTGAACACATATCTCACACATTTCATTGGACATATAATAGGGACGTGTGTCCTTACTTTCGATTAGTCGCATTCCTTCTTCTATGAAGCCATTTTTGAGTTTACCTATACCTGTAATTATAAAGGACTTCTTTGTGAAGTTGACCATAAATATTAATACAATGATAAAATCGGAAACGACGATTAAGCTTATTAAAAGCTTCCGGTACGCTAAGAAACTTAAAAACTAGAAAAATTAAGACAAAAAACGTTATCGGATAATAATGACAAAAAGACTAAAGTAACAATATTTAACTCCCAAGTAGGTCACAAGTAGAGGTCACTTAATCCAAATTTGGACTAGACGCCTTTGTGACCATGTTAAGACGAAAAAATATCAGTTCTGTTTTATATTTTTTCTCATATAATTTTATTAGACCCCGTGTTTCAGCGATTTTCGATTTAGCCCTGTTTACTATCATTTAAGAGCATTTAGGGCGTTTAGTCCAAATTTGGACTAAGTGACCCCTGGGAGTTAAGAAACTTTTCAAATCTAAAAAATCATTGTTTTAGTTAACATCGGTATCACACACGATTTCATCGTTTTATTTTAGATAACTGTTGTTCTTCCGGAATCTGCATCAATTGTTTTTCAGACAAAGACCTCTTCCGAAGAAGTAAAGTTTATACAAGACTTAGAAAGTAAGCTGATAATACTGTATTGAATCTATACGGCGGAGCGCCAAACAAAGGTCGCTTTCGTATCTTCCAAAAACGACCCTCATTTGTCAATTCACCTAATTGCCAAAACTTTTTGAAAAAAAAAATTCGCCCAACGTGGGGCTCGAACCCACGACCGTTGGATTAAGAGTCCAACGCTCTACCGACTGAGCTAGCCGGGCGATGCTCAATGAAAGGATGCCGAAAATCTCGAATAAACCTCAAGGCCAAATTAAGGCCTCTTAAAAAACAGAGTTACTAACCCTCACTCTAACTCTGGCTTCCACAACTTTATACTTGCAAAGCAAGTAGGCTATTTTTCGTAATTCATTTATTTATTTTAGAAGAAGCCAAAGAAGACCAAATAGTTTCTGGTAATGTCAATAATAACAGAGTCATCGAAGTAACTGAAAATACTAAAATTGTCGTGGAGGCCGATGCAACTATATCAGAAACTCTAGGTAATGAAATGACATTAAATCTCGAAATGGTTGTCAAACCCCATGATTACGCAATTCGTGAAAAAACGAACCTGGCATTGAAACTCGCCCCTAATTCTGAGCGGATTGCAGAGTTTAGAAAGATTTCAGCCGAAGACATTCAGCGATCGTTTGAGCGCGCCGTTTTGCGATCGTCAGTTTACGCGAAAAACCAACTACTTTTGAAAAATCCATTGGGTGCGGATTCATTGTCAGACAGGGCTCGTCACGCGGTTTATATTTAATATATATTATTTAATTAATAATTAAAATTCAAGTTAAATATGCTAGGGCAGTATTTTCTCGCAGAAATAGTTTTTTGCAGGAATCGTATCTCGCAGAAAAAGTCTCGTAGAAAATGTATCTCCCCCTCATGATAAGGGCCCCCACGATAAGGGCTAGCTTGGCCCGCTTTCTCATAATAAGGGCCCTTCTCTCATGATAAGGGCCACTTTTTTGACGAAAAAGTTTTTTCTCATAATAAGGGCCAAAATAGGCACTTTTGGCCAATAAATGGGCAGTTATCTCTCATAATAGGGGCCATTATCAGTGATAATTTATCACTGAAAATATTTTTTTACTCATAACAGGGGCCAAAATTCGGTGTGAAACGTGGCCCTTATTATGAGAGATTTTAATTTTTGTCTATTATTCATGCTACATTTTTTCTATTTTTTTTCTCTTTAAACACGAATCATAATTACGCTTCAAAACGTTATTAAAAAGTTATAAAAAGTAAAAAAAATACATGAAAAATTGAGTGAATTACTCACCAGACTGTCTGAAAAAAATCCACGTTCTCATAATAAGGGCCACCATTTCTCATAATAAGGGCCACCCCATAACAAGGGCCACTTTTTCAGGAAATAAAAGTGGCCCTAATCATGAGGGGGAGGAATGAGGGGGGGAAACCATTTTTAACTTTAACTTATATCACGTAAACGACGCTTAACTAAGATTGTAAGCCGTATTTGCCAAGCCCTGTTGTCAGAATCGCGTCAGATTTCCGATGAAGCGATTGAGCAATTATTTGCACGAGCCTTATTGATGCTTCACCCGAAAGAAAAGTCAACGTTAGCGATAAAAGAAGGACCATCCGTTGATTCCCTCGCCAAATTCAGACACATATCGGCTCAAGAAATCCAAAGATTATTTGAAAGAGCTCTCCTAATGCTCATGCCGCACCAAAAGACGGCAATTAAATTAAAATTGGCGCCGGAAGCCAATTATTTATCTGAGTCAAGGAGTATTACACCAGACGAAATTCAACTTGCTTTTGAAAAAGCGCTTGAGACCAGGGATGTAAATTTTCATAAAAAAAGTCAGTTTTGTCCGTTTTGCAAGACTAGTTTGTCATAAATTTTTGAGTTAAAATTTAAAGTAAGGCGTGCTTTTTCAGCCCCGCTTGGCGTGACTGTTCTGTCTGCAATAAGTTACTTTTTGGCGGTTATTTTCATTAAACACCACCTGCGGGTTTATCCGGTCGGTTTTGGACGGCAACATCAGCCGGTTAAACCGTGGGTGGTGTCAAATCATTTGTGGAAACGTTGGTTCAAATCGTATAAGAAAAAAAAAATTAATGGTACAGCGATATACATTCCTAATTTAGACAATTGAGAAAACAAAACGTATAGCCGAGCTTTTATCTTTACAAAGAAAACAAAACTTAACACTGAAATCGCCCTTAGCAGCAGATGCATTATCTGAGTCACGGCAAATTACTGCTGCCCAAATCCAAGAATCTTTTGATAAGGCACTTCAATCTTCAATTAAAAGCGATCTTATTAACGCCGATGCAGCAATTTCGGCACAAGTTCAGGGTCAAAAACCTAGAAAAATTAGGGTTATCTTAAAAGGTTTTACAGAGACCGAGGCTATACTTGCAATAGAAGAAATAGGCGATTCAGACATTTGGGTTTAATATGTTTCATCGTTTTGTATCATGTTGTATGATAAAAGATCATCAGGCACCCTACAAAATTTTCCCAAAAAATTCACCGCTCGTGCTGTTATCAGGCAGCTTTTTTGCATCCTTTTCCCTTATTCCGCGTACGCCCTGCGTAGTTATCAGGCACCCTACGCAGCTATCAGGCAGTTTTTTCGCGAAACCTGCCTGATAATTATCAAAAATCAATTTGCGTATGTTCCAGACGAAAAATTTTCAATAGGATATTCTATGCAACCTGTCTAATAATTCTTGTTTTTTGTTTTAAAAATACGTTTGAACCCCTCTAAAGATATTTCAATAGTCAAATCGGTTGAGCAAGCGCTTGCTGAAGAATCCAGTACGTCTGGAATTCCGCTCGAAACCGAAGTTTCACTTTCGGAAACTCAAAAATATGCGGTGTCTTCAGAAGCAATCGAGGTGTCTCCCGAAGTAATCGAGGTGTCTCCCGAAACGATTGCGGTATCTACCGAAATTAGCGAGGTGTCTCCCGAAATAACCAAGGTGTCTCCCGAGGCAATCGAGGTGTCTCCCGAAGCAATCGAGATTTCTCCCGAAGTAACCCACGTGTCTCCCGAAACGATTGCGGTATCTACCGAAATTAGCGAGCTGTCTCCCGCAGCAATCGAGGTGTCTCCCGAAGCAATCGATATTTCGCCCGAAACGGTTGAGGTGTCTCCCGAAATGACCGAGGTATCTCCCGAAACAATGGAGGTGTCTTCCGAAACCATTGAGGTGCCTCCCGAAATAACCGACGTATCGCCCGCAGCAATTGACGTGTCCCCCGAAGTCGTTGAGGTGTCTCCCGAACCAATCGTGGTGTCTCCCGAAAGGGTTGAGGTGTCTGCCGGAATAACAGAAGTATCTCCCGAAGCAATGGAGGTGTCTGCCGAAACCATTGAGGTACCTTCCGAAATAACCGAGGTGTCTCCAGAAATAATCAATGCTGTTTCAAACGAGTCTGTCGTGGAAGTATTAGAAGAAAATACAATTTCAGAAACTGCAATTGCTGAAACAGACAAATCTGCAGAAGCTTTGCAGGAACAAGTGCCAAAAGCGGACGCTTTTGAATCTGTGATAAATGAAGAGACGACAACAGCGTCCGTGACGGAAGAAATAGTGACGGAAGTCATAAATATAGAGTCAAAAAATAACGAAATGACCTCTTCTCAACCCGAGTCAATCAAAAGTGACGAAGGTCGTACGGTTCAGATTGAACCAGACGAGTCCTCAAAAACACAAGACAAACCAGCTCTGACAACAGAACGAAATGCACAACCAGTAGCTGATACGGTCCTGGGAGCATATGTTAAAAATTTGTGGAAACGCTTTCTCTGATTAATAACTTAAGTTAACTATCAGTTAACAATCAGTTTGCACTAAAACACTGTCAAAAAGTTTAAGGTATACCGGAAAACAGATACTTACCACTTGGGCGATACATACCACTCTAATCTACCATGTGTACGTGATTTAACTCTCAGGGAGAAGGAGTTTTTGAGAACCCGTAGGGGGAAAATGTGTGTAAATAAACACGCACTTAAAAAATTCACAATAATTTGCAATAATTCATAAAAACTGGTAAAGCCAAGTTGTAGAACTCGTCAAATTACGTCGATCTGACTATTCAGAAATTCATTTGGGCCACCATGGCCCCCTAGAGAGCTGTTTGAAATCTTCAACCTACGCAAAAAAAACCGTCAATCGAATTTTCTCGAAAAGTTGAGGGGGTCACCAATACCCGTTTTGCCCTACGGGGCCTCCATATGCCTTAAATCGACGAAAAAAAACAAGTTGCGTGTCTATATACACGCACTTCCCCCTGGGAGTTAACTGACGCGATGAAACCCAAGTGGCTTTGAAATGTTAATAAANCATTCTTTTCTGAAAGTAACAATTTTGGATATACACGTTATATCATTATCACTATTTTGATATTGACACTATTTGAAGTTGTCGCTTGTTGAAAACATGAATTTTTGAAAAAAAACATTTCTGAAAGGGCAAAATTATCGGAAAAAAATTATTTTTCAAAACACACATTTCTGATTTTTTTCGGTACCCTTTAATAAAGGTACATAAAAAATACCCGCAAAAAGTTTTCAAAAATTTAAACCGGAAAATGTTACTAGTTTCACACTTTTCACGGTATTAAATTCGTTTCATTTGTAGAAATAATTTTGAACAAATGCGTACGTAATTATTATCTTGGATTTTTGAATTTAGATTTCCTAAATTCAAAATCAAGGTTATGAAAAACTAGAGACTACTTTTTGTTACTTTTTGTCATCATTTTTTTTGTCAGAGTATAATTCAAAAATTGGAAACAACACCCTTGTGCGCCCTATTAATACACTTCTTTTGCGAAAAGAAAAACACCAATATCTTGAAAATTGTAAGAGTAGCCACGTTTATAAACTTCGCTTTTTTGTCAAGTTCAAGGATCTGTAGGAGGTATGTGACAAACGGTATAGGTCCACAAACTAAGACAATGTGTTACCAATATAATTATCTCTAATTTGTAGAAAAAAAAGTCGAGTAAAATTAGACCCGCTATGAAATAGGCTAGGTCCTATTTTTAAAGTTCAGTCTGAAAACGAAAAAAAAACGTTAAAATGCAATTTACATCTTTCCTGACCCATTTTTTGAAATTCACATGTATGCAATTTAGATTGCATTATTCTCGTTTTTTGACAGAGATATAATTTAAACATAGTTGCAAAATTCAACTTTCTGACATTGTAACTACTACTCATTTTTGCTCTTCTGTGATCCGTAAAAATTTGGATTATTACTTTTTTGGCGAAAAAAAATTAGCCTGTTTTTTGTTGCATGTGTCAGATTGGGTCTGTGACAATGAAGGTCTCAATTACGGGGTATGAGAAGTCAAACTGAACTACCTAATCCATCACTTGAAAAAATGAAGACCTTGTAATTACTTGAATACACTGTTCATGATCTTGACTTTTTCGCCCAAATCGATTTTCTCATGATGGAATAAATACAAAGACGGCGGAATTCGCCGGTAATCCGAATAGGAAACGTGTTTTTTTCTAATGTTTCATTCAAATTTTGGTACCCACTGTTTCACGTTTTTTTCTGTGTCTTAATTTTAATACACAGTTTTATATACAGTTTCATACCTGCCCAATTTAGTTAACAGCAATTAAGTTAACAACGCAGTTTCTACTACACCACCTGCCAATATATTGGGTGCAAAAAATCATGAAATAAGGTACAAAGTTTGTACTACAAACGTAAAAAAGTATCACACTTTTGCAAGATAAATGCGTTGAGGTGTATCGTCCAGATTTTAAAAGGCGAAAAAAATTTGTTTAGCGGAAATGCATATTTCTCCTTAAGTGCGGCACTTAAGAGGGGGAGGACTGTAATACAAAAATATTTCAAAAGAAGAAAATCGCCTTTCGGTGATTGGCCGAGAGCGCTCAAAAAAGACCAATGACAGGCCACATAAGTCTCAGACGCGCTGTCAACCAACGTTACCAAAAAGTGGTAACATTATTTATTTTTTCGCGTTTGAAACTCACTGCGTTATAAGCGAGTTCTTAAATATTCACGTTCAAATATCCAAATCAAAAAATTTCAAAATTGAACCACTTACAAGAAAACTCAAACTGTCTTGGTTTTCAAAAAAAAAACAACCTCGTTTTTATTTTCCACATTTTCCTCATGAAATTTGATTCGCCCCTATGATCGATTTTTGATTTGAGCCCGCTTTCATGAGATAAAAAAAAATATAGTAAAAAATAAATGACTAGGTATGCCGCCTGGGATTTTGAACCGAATTTAGAAGTACCTCAAATTTACTGTTTTTTGGATATAAATGGTAACCGACCACGGCACAACCAATGGTGAACCTTAGAAGTGCCCCCTACCAACCGTTTACCAATTAACCGCAAATAACTTTTAAAAAATATCATATGACTCATATCATAGGAGGCAAATAGGCCGTTTTGTGACAATCGTCACAATGTGCCCCCAAGAGTTAAACTTTTTGTATATAAATTGATGATTAAAATTTGGTTTGACATATTGCTAACCGGATTACCCCGCAAAATAAGTGAAAATATCGGCATATTTATCAATTAACCGTAACGTAAAATGTGTTGATTTAACGTGATTTTTAGCATAAAATTCAATACCATGTAATTATTAATGAAGTACAAGATTTTTTTTTGCCAAAATCGACTTTCTCAAGCGTTCGAATAAAATTACATTTCATTAAAAACGCTGCTTTGTGCAGTAAATGCATGCGAATTTTAATCGAGATTGATGACAAAAACGAACAAGTACCGTGTGAGTTAAATTTTACATTTGACAAGAAACTGATAAATGACTATTGTTGTCTAAATTTTTTTCAAAGTTAAAATGCAATTTATGTTTTTCCTATTCTTTGAAATTTATTTTTTGTATACAATTAGAATTAAGATGCAACCACAATTTAGTTAACACGAATTAAGTTAACACGAATTTAAAATCAATTAAGTTAACAGTAACTTGCTTCAAGGTTAACTGCTTCAAACTTTACGCCTACTAATACCCAATTTAACTCTCAGGGGGAAGTGCGTGTATATAGACACACAACATGTTTTTTCGTCGATTTAAGGCATACGGAGGCCCCGTAGGGCAAAACGGGTAATGCTGGCTCCCCTCAACTTTTCGAAAAAATTACATTGACGGTATTTTATGCGTAGGTTGGAGATTTCAAACAGGTCTCTAGGGGGCCCTGGTGGCCCAAACAATTTCTTAATAGTCAGATTAACATTCATGAAAAAAGATTTTCTCAAATCTTTAATACACCGGGTGCGGAGTTATCAGGCGGGTTTCGCGA